>PVIR01013812.1:6646-41689 GCA_004026965.1 Petromus typicus
ACATATCGCATCTTTTCTCTGGTATGAGAAAATGAAGATGTAAATGAGTCCTAGCATTGGATGTTATATATTGTGAAATAGAAAATGCTCAATGTAAAATTAGGTGAAAGGGGACAATGTTGAGATTGTAACAAAAAAGTAAGGAAACAAATTTTATGTATATGGGGGGGTGGTAGGGTGGGTAGGGCTATGGGAAAAATGAGAATTAAGTTGTGTCTTATACTGGTACAAATCCCCATTATGGAGTGCAATCATGATGTGTATATTTAATGTACCAATAAAGATAAAATAAAATAAAATAAAATGTGTGTTGCATAGTTCCCCTCATTCCTAGAAAGTAAACTCGTCAAGGGCATGGCTCTTGTTTGGTGTGATGTTTGCTGCTATACTCCAAGTCCTAGAAGAGGACTTGCCCACAGGTGATACTCGAAAGCAGCTGTTGCGTGGACAAGTAGGTGAAGGCGTGGCCAGGAAGCGGGTAGGGAGGTGTGGCTCTCAGAGGCCTGAGAGTTAATTGCTGCTGTACAGGTTTAGTGAAAATGGCTGAGAATAATGTCCACACTTATGGTCTATATGATCAGAGTCACCACCGTATGTTTCAGCAATGCAGGCTCATCCTGGGGTGGGAGGGCTCAGAGGTTCATTCTGATATGGAGAGGTCTAAGAGTGTTTGTAAGAGTGGATGGTCCTTAACGAAAAAAACAAGGGATTTTGCTGGACAGAAAGTAAGACAGCATATGCAAAAATGCAGGAGAGGGAGAAAAGCAGAAAATGCAAAAGAAGGACTGGGGATGTAGCTCAGTGGTAGAGCACTTCCCTTGCCTAACATGCTCCAGGACCTGGGCAATGGAGGGGGAAAAAAGAAAACAAAGATAAAGGAGGACGAGGAGGAGAAGAAAGGAATGAAGGAAGGAAAGAAGAAAGAAAGAGAGAGAGAAGAAGAAGAAAAGGCACCTGCTGGAAGCACAGACTTCTGCTTTATCATGTGAGCTCTACAAGGTTGCTGAGATACCTACAGTATCTGACAGGTGACTAGAAATGACTGTCCCAAGTTCAGAAGATATAATGATCAGAGACTTGAATGAGAGTCATGAATATGCAATCACGTGTCCAAGGAGAACTGACAAGTTGTCCACAGAAGATCTGATACTTTGTTCAGAAAAACAGACACAAGGACCTTTCTAATTATCTTTGGAGTCATCCCAAAATTTAATTTAAAATATTTTCCAGCCAGGCATGCTGTAGGCCCAGCTATTTTGGAAGTGAGAATTTGTCTCAAAAACAAACAAACAAACAAAAAAACCACTTGAAAAAATTAAATGCAAATAAAATCAACTGGAGGATATTTTAAAACAAACTGGATTTTTTACTCTTTTAAAAAATAAATTGGAGGCCAGACATGGTGGCTCCTGCCTGTAATCCCAGCTCTCAGGAGGCAGAGGCAGCAGCAGCATCATGAGCTCAAGGCCAGCCTGAATAACACAGTTAACACCTAGTCTCAAAAAAATAATAACAACCACATAGGTGTTTCTCTTATATTTGGTTTGGGACCAATGTTAACAAAGCCTTGTGCAAAGGTTTCAAATGCTGTCCCTCCCCCCAGCAGAGTCCTCACTATTGGGGAAACTGTTCACACTCTTGTCCCAGAGAAGCTCACCAAAAGTCCAGCGATCCTACAACTACCAGGTACATCCTGATGACTCTAGGAAGCCATGGAGAGGTAGCTGCGGTCCCTGTGGTCTCCTAAGGCTCATTACCGAGTCAGCAACTCTCCAGCCACAGGGCTTCCTTTCCAGACTCCAGGGGATGTTTGGAACTATGGACACACCAAACTACATAGACAACAGCTTTTTCTACTCATACACACTTATGACAAGCTAATTTATAAATAGGCAGATGAGAAATTTCTAAACAATATTTAATAATAAAACAGCACAATTCAAACAAGCCACTGTAATAAAAGTTATATGAACATTCCTTCCCCTGTTCTCAGGATGGAATTTTCCATCTAGTACTTTTGCACCCATGTTGATTGTGGAAAGCGATGCTATCGATGAGGGGGACAACTGTACCAGGATCGGCTGTCACGGGAAGCAGTGATGAATGTGAGCATGCGTTCAAGAAAACAGCACAGTGCCCACGGCGGGTCAGGCAAGCAGTAACCCGGTGTGAATCGCAGGCAGCAGGAAGTGGGCAGCAGGGGGGTGGGGGTGGGCAGGGTGTCCTAGGGGAGGGCTTGCAGGGGTGGAAGCTCAGGACAGAGACCAGCAAATGGGAAACAGAACCGCTCCTGACTTCCCCCGGTCTAATGCCCTCTCCTGAAGCCGGGGTGCTTTAAGGGGTGCATCCCAGACCCACCCTGACCGTACTCCAGCCATTATCAGAAAAAAAAAACCCAGTTCCCCAACTTACCCGCTCCCCCCCACTTAGCTAACATGGCTTGCAGTACCATTTTTCTCCTGTCATTTAAAAGTCACACCCACTATCGAATTTTTATCAACACAATGTGGCCTATTACAATAAACAAAGTCTTTTTACAATTTGAAGCCGTGTGCAGTCAGAAGAACAAGAATCCCAGGTTGCCACAGCCTTCACAGGTTTCCTTTCTCTGCTAACTGAAGAATCTGGGATACCTCACTTAACTTCTCTGAATTCCTTCCTTTAGCATCAAATGGTCCCCACCGATGGCTGTAGTAGAAGCCTTCCTCAGTGGTAGTGTTCATAATCTCTTAGATTTTAAGTGACTGTGTAAGAATGCTTTTGTTATGATTGGTATTTGGAATATTCCCAGCCCAAAGGCTCCGTGCCCAGTGGATCCATATTCAGAAGAGAAGCTTTTCGAAGATGATTGGATCATGAATGCTCCAATCAGTGGATTCATCCACTGATGGGCCAATAATCTGGTGGCATAACAAGGACATGAATGAAGTGGGTCCTAGGAACACGCCCCTGGGGACTGTATTTTGTCCCCAGCTTCACACTTTGTTTCATCCTGCGCTTCCACCATGACATCCTGTCTCACCACAGGCCCAGAAGCAACAGGGCCAAGCCACCATGGACTGACACCCCTCAATCGGTGGCCATGGTAACTGTCCTCCTTTCAACTGACCTTCTCGGGTATTTTTGTCACAAAAAGGAAAGGTTATCACATGCTTTATAAGGAAAGATTACATTCTCTGTGCACAAAGACATACCGGAGGGATATACCTTCTTAAAATGTTATGGACTAGAAGTATTGTGGATTTCTGATATTTTTTTCTTTTAGAATATTTATATATGCATGAGATAACTTAGGGCTGAGACTCCTGTAAGTGCTAACATAAAAATTCACTTAATATTGCATATACGTTTTATACCCCTGGCCTGAAGGTAATTTTATACAATATTTTAACTATTGTACAAAGAAGCAGTTTGATGGTGTGGACATTTCTACTTGTAATGTCACACTGGTGCTCATAGTGTTTCAGATTTTATAACATTCTGAGCTTTGAATTTTTTATTAAGCATGTTCCGCATGTGTAAGCAAAAAACATGAATTTCACTGGAAAACACATAGCTTGATCACATTGGTTATTAGTAGCTGGCTGAGGGTAATGGTGTAGGCCTATGAAGCCTGCTACTAGTGAGGATGGCCAATTCAAGGCCAGCGGGAGCAATTTAGCAAGATCCCATATCCAAATAATAATAGTAATAATGATATTAGTAAGATTAATTGATGCCTTTTTGAAACTTGCTATGCAGGGATGCAGGGAGAAGCCCACGCATAAAAACTCAGCTCTGCCACCCAAATAAATGTAGGCACTTGTTGAGCGTGTGGTGTGTTAGATGCCCAGCACTGCTGGGGATACAACCAAGTAAAAGGTATTCCCAGTCTTTGGAGAGGTGAAGATGTTCCAGGAAAAGAAAGAGAGCGGCGCACCGTGACCCATACCTGTAGTCCCAGCACACAGAAGACTGAGGTGGATCGCTTGAGCACCGGAATTCAAGACCACCTTGGGCAACCTAGCAAGTCTCATCTCAAAATAAATAAACAGGCTGAATGTGGTGCCACACGCCTGTAATCCCAGAACTCAGGGAGACAGAGGAAGCCAGGAGGGTCACAATTTGAGCTCAGCCCAGGCAATTTAGCAACTTGGCAAGACCCTGTCACAAAAGAAATCAAAATGGGGCCAGGGATTTAGCTCAGTGGGTCCAGCGCCTGCCTTGCAAGTGCAAGGACACGGGTTCCATCCCCAGTAACCACATACAACAGTGCTGGGTGTGGAGACTCACGCCCAGCAGCAATCAGTACCACATACCACAGTGCCAGGCATGGTGGCTCACACCTGTAATCCCAGCATTTGGGAGGCAAAGGCAGGAGGATTGCTGTGCTGTGAGTTGTAAGCTTAGCTTTTTAGCTCAACCTGAACTACAAAGCAAGATCCTGTCTCAAAAATAAATAAATAAAAGAAATATGGTGGTGATTTAAACTTTTAGAAAATTTAATACAGTTAAAGACACACAGGTATTAATTCCCCTCAAAACAGTCTCCCATGAAGTGGGCCAAGACATGAAGGGAGAGGGCAGGGAGAGGAAGAGAATAAAAAAATAATTAACACATGTTATGTACAGGTACCAGCTCCCTACAATGAATATAAGTATATACTGCAGACACATGCTAACAAAAAAATAAAATTAATAACATTTTACAATAAGAAATATTCTTCCTTGCTTCAAACACATTTCTCCCCTTGTTCTTGCTACTCTCTGGAGGAGCCCTGGAAGTCCTCCTTTGTGAGTGTCTCTGGTTGTGCTCTGTGGCGTCTCTGATGTCCTGAACTGATTCAAAATGTCTACTTTTCAGAGACTTTTTTAAATTTGATGTTATCGTGCATCCATGTTTACAGCAGCTCAGTTTGTCATAGCTATATCTTAGAAACAACCCAAATGTCCACCAACTAGAGAATGGATAGAGAAGACATGGTTTTTCTATAGAATGGAATATCCTCTGCCATGAAGAATGACAAATTTGAGTCATTCATATTCAAATGGACATACCTTCAGGACAAACTCATAAGTGAAATAAATAGGTCACAGATGTGTAAATACCATATCTTTTCTCTGATATGAGAAAATGAAAATGTAAATGAGTTCTAAAATGTATGTTAGATGTCATACACTAGAAACTATTGAAAGGGAAATGGCGTAGGGGTAAGTAATGAGGGGAAAGAAAAAACCGTGATGATAATAAAAAAATGGAAACAAAACTTATGTATACAGGGGGTGGGAGGTTGTAGGGTGGGAAGCGGAATGGGAAAAAATGAGAATCAAGTCATGTCATACACTGGTACAAATTGTCAAGGTTGAGTGTGATCGTGATATGTATATAAAATGCACCTGTGATGATCCATATGAAAAATTCTGATGTTATTCATGTGTGTTTGCAGCACACAAGGATTACGTTGATTGTGGTACGTGGACACAGCACATCTTCCTTCTGCCTCCCTCCCCTCCCCCACCCCTCCATTTCTTGGCCTCCTTCCCGTAGTCAGACTGACCCTGGGGAAGAGCCAGACGTCTCACTGTGCCGGGTCCCGGGAATGAGGTGGATGAGGACACGCCGTGATGTTTTTAGGAACCTGCCTTCACACTAGATTGCCCTCAGCAAGAGCTGTCACCAGGTTTAATATCACCCCTTGTCAAGACACTCAAGAAAGAGGACTTCCAGAACTGCTTCGGACAGTGGCAGAATGGTGGAATAAGTGTGTTTAAAACAAGAGGAAATATTTTGATATGCTGATATCAGATATTAAAGTGGGGTTAATGACAAGATGTCTTTTACTGTAATACATTTTTAATTTAAACATTCACTGTATATTTTGATCATACCTTGTACTCCAAGAAAGAAAGGAAGGTCCTGGCGGAATAAGAGCTGGGGTGGGGGGCTCAGACAATCCACCCTTGTATTCAGAGTGAGGAGGGTTTCCCTAGATGGCAAGGACCAGGGTCCCTGTGTGTGAAAGACAAAGAAGGTGTGAAGCCCTGGGCTTCCTACACCAGAAAGGAAAGAGACTGACAATAGACCCTCGAGCACTGTTGGCAGGAATACAAAATGGTGCCACCAAACACTGAAGCTCTTCCTCAAAAGTCATAAACATAGAACCACCATATGATTCAACAATCCTATCTCTGGGTGTATATCGAAACGGACTGAAGCGGGGACCTGGAAGAAGGATCTATACCCCCACATTGATTACAACTTTATTCACAAGAGCCAAGATATAGAAACTGCCCAAGTGTCTATCGACAAATGAACATAAAAGGGAAATGTGGTATATACATACAGGAAGGAAATTCTGCAACATACAACAATAGGGCAGGAATGGTGAGGTCACTGTGGTAAGTGAAATGCACCAGACACAGACACCTTGACTCCACTTTACAAGGCGTCTTAAGTAGACAAATCCACAAATCGAAGGTAAAGCAGTGCTTGCCAGGAGGTGGAGGAGCAGGAACGAGTCCTTGTTAATCAGTGAGTATAAAAGTTTAGTTAAGATGAATAAATTCTAGAGATCTGCTGTACAATATTGTAGCTGCAGTTAATAATAGTGTGCAATAATACACTTTAAAGTTGTTAAAAGGATGGACCACAAGTAAAGTGGTCTTGCCACAATAGAATAAAATAAAATACAAAAGAGAGAGCAGCCAGCTACCCTGTAGGTAAAGGTCATTCAGGGAAACCCTGAACTAGGAAATTCTACCTGCCCCTGCCCCTTCCCACTCACCAGCCTGTTCCAGTGTTAGATGCCAGCCCCTCTGCGTCGAGTGTGGACCAAGTCTTAATTCAACATTAAGGGATAGGAGTCCCCATTTCAATCTTTAATGCAAACCACAATTTGCGGTTGAATCTCCATCTCAGAAAACAGGCTCGGATCAGATAGTCAGGTGCATCCTCAAGGCTGCTCTTGGGCCCAGGGCCAGCCGCTCAGCCCGCAGGTGACAAGCAGCAGCACAGCGACTTCCTGGGTGAGACAGACCCTGTGCTTCAGCTGCACGGAGTCATTCTGAACAGGAAGTGTCCCTTTCAGACCCATTAGAAGCTATGCTCCTTGCTTTCCATGAGCTTGGTTGAGTCCCAAGCCGTGGGTCAGGCAGCACAGAGGGACACAAAGAAACTAAGGATGCAGGGGAGGAGGCTGGACGGTGGGACGGCCAGGGGCCGAGCAGCCTACAAATCCCAGGGCTGCAGAAGTGACTCTTTCCGGAGATCTTGGGTTAGAGCCTCCCATATGTGCAGCAAGAAATGCCTAAGACTCCCCCGGCTCTTGTTAGCTTCCGGGTGAGAGTCTGTATTCAGGAAAAAATTATTCTCAAATAAAATAATGGCATTTCATGGAAACAAGGGGTCCGTGGATTGGAGAAGAAATAGAACCCCACTTTAAAAGTTAGAAACCTGAGTTACTCCTGTAGAAAGTCAACAGGTTTGATTCCTTGTCACTTCATTATATATATATATATATATATATATATATATATATATATATTTAAAACCTAGTTATAAAGAGTTTGAAAATAACCTTCAGGGGAGGAATAATGAGAGTTATTTTAAACACACAATGAGGGGAGGCAGATTCTTTCTAACAGGTATGTCACCCTGGCAGGCTCAGAAGAGAGGTGCCGAGTGGGAAGGAGCCGCTAAGGGACCTGGGAACATCGCGAGGGAGTTTGGCACATCGGGATTTTGAGCATTTTCCCCAAACTTTGCTCCGTCCGATTCCTGCGACGGATCACCCAGGCACGCTAAAACGCAGAGGCTCTCGGTTCAGTCCCCAGAACAAAAACCTACATGGACACCTGCAGGGAAGACAGTGAGAAGCCACAAAGACAGGATGGCCCTGCACTGGGCAGAGAGGGGCTCAGAAGAGACAGACTTCGATCGTAGACTTGCAGAGCTGTGAGGAAATACACTTCTGTGGTTCTTCATATGGCAGCCCGAGAAGACTCAGACTCTGTGTTCTCTCCTCAATCAGAAGGATCCCTTCCCCTCGAGAAAGGAACTGTTCTAGGATCAGACACAAAAACCTTTGCCTCCCTATCCCCAAACTCCTCACACGGAACTCTCATAGCTCCCGCTGGTGCTCCACAGGCAGCCTTGTGTAGATAAGGGAGGGCCAGCCATCCCGCCTTGAACCAACGTCAGGGCCCTGCTCGCAGCCAGACCAGCTCTCCATCTCCACCTCCCTCCGTGAGGAAGAACTGGCCCCATCTCTTTCCAGGCAGCTCAAAGTTGCCCCATGACCTGCCCCAGCAGGGTTCTGTCTGGCCTGTGTTGAGGAAGGGGGACAGGAGCACAAAGGAGAGGCGACGGCCCACATCTCCTCTCTGCTGCCCACGTGCCAGGGCGTGACTGCAGGGGTTCCAGGGACCCAGACACCATGAAGGGATCAGAAACTGACTTTGATGTCTTTGACATCCACCCACCGTGCCTACGCAGCTCCTCCAATTAAAGAGCTGTCACTCACTTTGAAGAGCTCTGGGGCTGGAATTTTCCTTTAGACTGGAGAAGGTTCCCACAGGGACAATGATAATTATGACTTCTCTATGCCAAGAGGAGGAAAGTGACCCAGAACCTCAGATCACTCTGTTGCCTGGCCACACAAAGTACAGCCAATTGGTGGCCAGGCCACCGTCGAATCTCAATGACATTTTCAGATCCTGCGCCCTAACCTGTGTGTAGTGACCTTATCCCCAGATCCACTCTTTCTGCCCTGGTTACAAGCCCAGAAAGCTTTCTGCGGGACACCCAGCCCAGAGCAAGAGTGACCAACTTCTGTTGCCTCTACCTTGTGTGACTATGTCTCTTAGCGGCATCACACCTCCCATTCTGCCTCAGGGAAAGTTACGGCCCCCTCCTGAACTGTTAGCCTCAGCCTTTTCCCTACAAGTCATCTGCAGCCCCCAGTGTTTTGCAGCCCAAGACTCTCAGCCCCTGGACATGTTGAGCAGGCTGCTGCTTGGTGCGGGGACTGTCCTGTGCAGTGTAGGAGCTCTGCTTGGTGCGGGGACTGTCCTGTGCAGTGTAGGAGCTCTGCTTGGTGTGGGGATTGTCCTGTGCAGTGTAGGAGCTCTGCTTGGTTCAGGGATTGTCCTGTGCAGTGTAGGAGCTCCAGCAGTGTCCTAGTCTCTGATTCTGAATGCTAGCAGCACCCCCAGATGTGACCACTCAAAACAGATGTAGATACTGCCAACATTCCCAGGGGTTTCTGTCTCGCCCATGTATTCAGATCAACTGGAAGCTATTATAAAAAGACGATGCAGCCGGCTGGGGTGGCTCAGCATGCCACAGAAAGCCCTCCAGTTCTGGGCTCTTGCGATCGATCAACCTTTCCATCCACTCACACCAGAGCCTTCCTTTGTGCTCTCTGGGGGCTACTCCAACCCATGAGGAATCTTCCAGATCACACACCTGCATTCTGTGTCTGCCTAATCTCTCCCCATTCTCCTGGCCAACAAAGACCCCATTTCTCATAACTTGACTCCGTTGTAAGCCCCTGGGTGAAACCTGCCCTGATTCGCACACCCCGGTAGACCTGAGCTCTCCTGATTTCTCTCCCTTGGTATTGCCTTCAAAATCACTTTCCACCACCCACGTCACTCGTTACTCTCCTGTTTAGACATCTGTTTTTCTCTTTAAGTTTCTTGGCATTCCCAGCACCTGGCACATCAGTGCCCCCTGATATGTACCAAATGAAAGAGTGACACAAGCAGGTGACACCACCCTGTGCTCAGGTCCCCTCCACAGCCCTGTTACTGCAGTCACTTCCGAAGAAAAGGCACCAGACGCTAAGGCTTATCCCGTGGCACCAACACAAATGCCAGCCCCATGGAGGATCCCAAGAGCAAGATGCAACAGATGGAATGCCAGACTCGGCGTCACAGGAGTGTGCAGAGCAGCCCCAAGACTGGAACCACAGAGGGCCACTCCCCTGGGCTCCTCGCTCCACTGTGTTTCCTTGGGCATCGCCCTCAAAGCACTTGCCCAGGTGAGGCTCTCTCACTCTTCCCGTCGCCCCTTCTACCTCTTCCTGAGCCTAGGAGCCCTCTGGGCAGCAGCTCTGCCATTAATAGGTACGTCTCCCCAGCAGCTGGAAAAGCAACCTGAGAGTGTGAAGTTCAAGTATCACAGAACCAAGGGCTCTTCCCGAGCTCAGTGTGAGTGGTGTGAAAGGTCACTGAGCAGATTCCCTCGGTTCTGGGAAAGAAGACCCAAGAGGAGGGTCTCTTCCACATACGAATCCACCCTCCCACTTGCCTGTTCCACATTCTGTAACTCTCCCCAAGGGACAAGATCAAACCACCGTTAAAAGGCTCCAAGGACCTTCTCTCTTCCCCATCTCCACTTCTTTCTCTTTATACCTTGGGACAATGCAGTATGTCCCCAGCACCCTCCCCTCGGATTTCCCAGGCCTTGGTGCCTTGGAACACACCGCTCCTACTGCCTGGAGCATCTTTCTCTCTCTCTCTCTCTCTCTGCCTCGAGCCTCCCTATACTCTCCTTCTCTCAGCTCTGGGTCCTCACAGTGACTGACGCAGTCAGCCAGGATCCCCACAGCCTCTACTCTGTCCTGTACCACGGGAAGATTCACATCGGGGGCAAATGATGCCCACTCTTGTATTTCTCTGGTTCTACATAGCGGCTGCATCACCTAATCTCTCTGAGCATCCTCTTCCTTCTCAATGAGATAGTGATGTAGCCTCTCCCCAACAGAATGTGCATCGGCCCCTTGCCAGGGACACAGCACAGTGTGCACCACCAGTGAAGGTTGCCCCTGGCACCGGGTGCACAGTTCTGGCCCACGCCCTGCTGTAGGAGGTTGATTAGGTCTTAAGGATCCCCTGACCCAGGTGCTTGGGCCCAGTTCTGACATTTTTGCTCTGCCTCCTGCACAAATGTGCTCATGATCTCAAATGTGGCATGAACTCAAAATATGCAGGCGGGCTGGGAAGGACCGGCACAGAGCAGAGAAAGCGATAGTGGGGTGGGCCGGGTGGCTCTCGGTGGGCACAGGAGGAAGTGGACCTGCTCGGGGGTCTACAGAACCAGCCTTCGCCGAGGAGGGGCTGCTTAGCGGGGCACAGGAAGATGGGGAATTGACAGAATGAGGAATGTTATGAGCCTGATGGGTAAAAGGACTCCAGGCTTCTAAGGAGGTAAAGACGGCCTTGAGCTGAGAGCCCCGAGTGCCAGCGGCCACTGTGTCCTGCTCCCCGGGGGGGCAGATATAGAAGGAAAAGCTGGGAAATGGGTCGGAACAGAGTGTGGAGAAGCCAGGCTGAGAAGGGAGGGTTGTGTCCTGTGTGTGAGGGTTGTGGTGATCAACAGTGTTTCGGGAAAGAAGACAGTGTATGTGAAAGATACCGTGGAGGATAGTGTGTGAGGAAAGGAATAGGGGGTCAGGCATGAAAGGGTGGTGCTGGGGGGAGGACAGGGACCAGGGTAGCGAGGCTGGGGTCAGATGGGAAGCTGGGATAATGAAATAGAGGCCCAGGGTGGAAGAGAAGGAGGCTGAGGCCAAGACACCAGGCTGAAGGCGAAAGTAAAGGGAAGAGAATGGCAGACTGCAGTCAGAAAAGAATGTCCGAGGGTCAATGAGGAAGATGGACATCCGCAGACATCAACCCTCTGAACCTCCAAGCCAGAGGGAGGCTGCCCAGGAGGAGGTGGTCCAGGGCAAAACCCGGATGATGAAGTTTGGCTCCCAGACATGGGACTTGGGCAGTTCTATGTTTCTGTGGGTCCTTTCAGGGGAAGACAACATCCAACCTTGTTTACGGACAGACCTCGCACTTCTACCACTAGAGCCAACCCAACCTTCCTAAATTTGGTGGGACACTCCTGACCAATGGTCCTGCTCTGCCCAGCACTGTCCAGGTTTAACACTTAGCAAACTGGGACAGCTGTTCACTGACCACAGCAATCTGTTGAGCCCCAGGAGCTCAGCTCAGGGCCAGGATGTCACAAAGCATTCAGCTAATTCCACTCAACAGGATCAGCCTGAGCAGAAAGACAACGCGTGCTCCAAAGTGGTTGTGGATGAGAGGAAGGACAGACAATGACCTGAGACTTACTAATCCTGGGGACATCCCTCCTTGCACTCACTGTCCCCAAATCCCAGAAGAAGATAAAACCCTGTGTCCCCAAGCACGTAACTCCACAAGTGTATTCAGCTGTTGTGTGTCCAGCCGGCATGGACAGCTTGTGCCGGGTCGGTTACTCGGTCTCAGGAAGCTTTGCAACCATTCTGCCCCTGGCAAGACAGGGAGACAGAGAGGAAGATACACGGCCATTGGAAGTCAAGCGGCCCTTGATCCTACAAATCATTTTCGTGGTCTACATATACAAACACTTTAAAATACTGCCGTTCTGGATCAGAAAAACGACCGATTATGTGAATTTAGCAGCTGAGTGTCTTATAACAATATCCGCCGACTGTCTCAGACCCCGCACAGCCGGGCTGAACCGCTTCCTGGCACCTTCGTCTCTGTCTCTGAGTAACAGGTTGTTTTCAGCCTCCCGCGGACCATCGCAGCTGTCTGTGGAGTCTCCACTATAAACAGTTTACACAGAAACCTTATTATAGCCCGTAAGAGCAACACACAAGATAAATAAGTCATCCAGTGCGATCGGTCAGTGGACTGAGCCGAGGGACGACTCCCGCCCTCCCGGCCCGGACGCTCCCCAGACTCGGTCGCAGCCCACCTGCGCGGACCAGGTGAGCCCCGACACCTTTACCTTCTGCAGAAATGCCATCCTCGGCCTGTGCTGCTGGCCTTGGTGTCGGATCGTCATCTCGGACCCTGGATGAATGCACGCTCAGAACCAAGGCGAGAGCAGAGGCGAAGCCCCCTGCGCCAGGCAGCCCGGCCGCCCAGCCTGGGCGTCGCCGGGAGGCGCGAGCCGCGGAGCGCGCAGGACCCGGGCTGCCGCCGGCGCCCCTCGCCGCTCACTCGCACCCGCCGACTTGCCGAGCGGCTGGAACCGGAGCCGGCCAATCAGGGAGCGGCGCCGCGGGCTTATTAGCATGTGCCGCGCACGGGCGCCCACCTGCCGCTAGGGGGCGGTGTCCGCCTCTGCCTGGACCCGGAGGAGCCTCAAGGTGAGACCTGCAGGTGGATGGAGTGAAGCGCTCAAGATGGAAAGCTAGAAACGAGCCTTCGAACCCGGATTAGTGAGGCACAGAGGAGACACGGAGATTTCCCGGCCGACTTCAGAGTTGAGCAGCTGGATGATCTTGGGCACGTTTCCTCTGATCTCTAAGAATTAACTTCCTGGGCTGGGGATTTAGCTCAGTGGTTCCAGCACCTGTCTTGCAAGTGCAAGGTCCTGAGTTCCATCCCCGGTATCCATATACTACAATGCTGTGTGTGGTGACTCACGCCCCCCAGTAATCAGCACCACATACCACAGTGCCTAGCGCGGTGGCTCATGCCTGTAATCCCAGCACTCAGGAGGCAGAGGTAGGAGGACTGCTGTGAGTTTGAGGCTAGTCTAGGCTACATAGTGTGTTCAGGGCCATCCTGAACTACAAAGCGAGACCCTGTCTCAAAAAAAAAAAAAAAAAAAAAGGAATCAACTTCCTCCGAAAAGTAAAAATGTTTAAATGGATCATAGTATCCAACAGAAGAGTTCCTCTCACTTTAATGAAGAAACACGTAGCAGTGCTTGGGCCTCAATAAACGTGAAAGAAAGAATTCAAAGGTGAGGATTTATTAACCAACAAAGTGGTAAGATGTTGATTTTAAAAGGGAATTTAAAGGCAGAAAGTGAAGAACAGAAAGACAGGTAGCAGGCCCTGCCAAGCCTATCTAGCCTTAAGCAAATTATATTTTATTTCTCTGTAGTTTAGTGTTTGTTTTTAATATATTTTAATTTTTAGAGCAGTTTTAGAGCAGCAAAGTCGAGCAGAAGGTTTAAGATGAAACTTTCCCATACATATCCTCTGTCCACTGACTATAGTCTCCTTCCATTACCAGCGTCCCTCACCAGCGTGGAACCTCCATACAGTCGCGACCCTGTGTGGAAACAGCATTATTTCTGCCCTTCATCTCAAGAAAAGCAAGAGTGTGTGGGCCGGGGAGTTAGCTCAGTGGTTCCTGCACCTGTCTTGCAAGCGCAAAGACCTGGGTTCGATCCCCAGTAACCACATACAATACTGGATGTGGAGACTCACCCCAGCAGCAACCAGTACCACATACCACAGTGCCAGGCATGGTGGTTCATGCCTGTAATCCCAGCACTTGGGAGGCAGAGGCAGGAGGATTGCTGTGACGTGAGTTTGAGGCTGAGCTCAGGGCCAGTCTGAACTACAAAGCGAGACCCTGTCTCAAAAAAAAAAATACAAAAGAAAAGCAAGAGTGTGAAACCCAGAAGAGCCGTCAAAACCCCTCCAGCTGTCATAGGAAGAACCTGCCCATGGACACGTGGTGCATGAAGGCCCAGTGGAACAAATACAGCGCTTCCACTGGAAACGAACAGAGGAAGATCTGTCTCAGGAAGCAACAGTCAGTCACTCACCCTGTACAAGTTGTATCTATTTTTTTTTCTTTCAAGTCATATTTACCTGCTAGAATCTGATAAAAGCTCTGAACACTCTCCACACATTCAAAAAATCTTATCTATAGTTTGAAGACAATGTCAAGAGCTTCTCTGAAACCTCTTCAGAAACCCTGCTTGAGAGCCTCCAAACTGAGAGGAGACTCCGCAAAGAGGACTCACAAACCAGGTCTCAGAACTAACTTCCTGGTGTGGGCTGCAGCCAAGGAAAGTGTTAGAAATCTTTTAAATGGGGTATTGTTTGGATCCTGGGACATACGGAATGCACACAAGCCGGTAAACCCTGAAGTTTCTTCCTGTTTCAGTGTTCCTTAATCCTACAATTCCTTCTTTTGTGTGTACGAAGGATCAAACTCAGGGCCTCGCGTTTGCAGGCAGATACAGTCCAATCATATAAATCCTAAACAGAGAGAAGCGAGTTTCCTGAAATGAAGAATAAGAAAATTATTTGGGGTCAAAGATGGGCGAAGACGGGGCAGAAGAGATCTCAGAAACCCTCCAATGAAACCCATCTCTTCTATCAGGCTACCATCTTCAAAGCAGCAATTTATGGGATCCACCCTGAGCTCATTGGTCAGGGATGTTGGGCTGGCGACCCAGAGGCTGTGAAGTGGACCTGAAAAGTTCACATGAGCTTGCTAGATTATGATCTTTGTGAATGATAACTTGGGCCAGCTGGGTGGAGAGTCAGTCTGAGAGGAAGCCGTGGCAAAATGTAAGCAGAAGGGAGAAGGCAAAACAGAAAAGTGACCCGGGGAACCTAGTCAAAAAAGAGAAGCAGCTGGAGATTTAGCTCAGTGACACCGTTCCTACTTTGCAAGCAGAAGGTCCTGAGTTCAATCCGTGGTACCAAAAAAGAAAAGGGCAAATAAACTGAAGGGCAGAGCGACCAAGAGACAAATGGAGAGGTCCCTCCAGCTAAGTTGGGTCATGGTCTTTCCAAGGGCAATGGTGCCTTTTAGATCTTTCTACATACCTGAGTTTTGTTTCTTGAAATGAAAACAGTCTAATGTCTGATAGATGTTAAAAGTTTAGTTAGTGTCCCTAAACCTGATGTCATAATCTATTTATTTAAACAACAAACAAACTTACTGAAATTACAAGCAGAATATGACCTAGTCCATATCTCCAGGAGTTCATCATCTAATGGGAGAAGAATACTTGCACCAAATAATAGAGTAGTATCTAGGTATGACAAAAATCCAGACAGAGCACTGTGGAAATAGGCCTTCTCTAGGACAAAGTCAGGGAGCTTTGCCAGAAGAGGGGTCCTAAAGGAAGGTGGAAACCGGGTAAAAGAGGCAAACAAAAGTATTCTGCAAAAACAGTACAAGAAAAGGTGCAGAGGATCAGAGGGGTGTGAGGGAGGGAGCGACAGAACTCAGTGGACCCCAGAGCACTAGAGTGGGTCAGTTCAGAAGGGCTGAGCCTGGGTTGAACAGGAAAAGGCATAAGGGAATTTGATGGAGTGACACAAATGGTCTGTTTCTCAATGGAAGCAGTAGTTATATAGGTAAATTAGTTTTCAGAACATCCAAATATACTTCTGCTAAATCTCAACTAGGAGACTGACCCAGGAACATCTTGCAGTAAGATCGAAGGCACAGTGCTAATGCAAAGTCTTTCTGTGACTCAGTCAGGGGACATTCCATCTTCATCATCATTATTAAGATTGTCCACAGTGTCCTCCTGCTCATCATCAACAGAAGGGTGCAATTCAGGACCTGAGCAGGAGTCACACTGCCCTGATATTATCTGGTGTGATCTACGTGGTCTTGGACCTTGTCCCCGCAGAGCGAAATCTCACGGCAATGATTTGTCATACACACACCTCAGCCACATGCTTTAATAACCAGGTCTAAGATCTTCACAATAAAATGTCCCAACACCCCTTATCAACTCAACCACTCAGTTCAAACTATCATACAAAGTCTTGGGATTATAAACCTTATGCCTCTCTCAGTCTGGGAGAGAACTCAGAACTTGGCACATGACAAGGTATCAGACCAATTCCAGGCAGAGATGCCCATGACGGGGTTTTTAAGAGATAAGATGGTGTTGAAGAAACCAGTAGGGCAAGTGCCAGCACCCAGAGAAAAATAATCAGGGGAAGCCGTCACTGTTACATGTACCTCAAGGAATGGAAAGCTAGAGGTCTGCTGGAGATGTTGTCTTCTTTGAGAGACAGAGCCGTGACTAGAGGGAAACCTAGGGGAGTAAATACCCTGACACTCTCTCCTACTGCCCTTGACCTCTTGTTACTTTCATTGTCCAGTCCCAATCTAAATGCGGACAGCAATGGACCCTGGGTGATGCTGTCTTGGGGGAGGGGGTGGTTGTAGGGTCAGGTAATTAGAATTAAACCCAGAGACTTTGCCCTGCACTACATTCCCAACTTAAAAAACAAAAACAAAAAACAAAGTTGCTAAATTGCCCAGGTTAAGCATGAATTTGTGATCCTGCCCGGCTTCCCAGAGTACTGGGGTTGCACCAGTAGTGGACAAAAGACACGCAGGAGAAAAAGTGTGTATAAAGAAGCAGCACAGTGGGGAGTTATGGTTTAGATCTTGGATGTCTCCTAAAAGCTTCATGTGTTCAGAGGTTTTGGAAGGTGAGTGGATCACGGGGGCGCTATATTCTTCAGTGGTTTAATCTGATGTGTTCATAGCTGACCTTGCAGTTGGGAGGTGGAGACTGGTAGGAAGAGGCGGATCACGGGGGCGTGGCCTGGAAACGTCTATCACCCGCCCCAGTTCCTCCCTTCTCTCTCCGCCCCTTGACCGCCATGACATAAGCAGCTGTCTTCCGCTAGATCCTTCCACCATGACCTCCCTGCCTTGAAGCCAGCTGACTACAGACTGAATTCTGTAAAACCCATGAGCCAAAACAAACTTTTCCTTATTTAAATTGGGAATATCAGGCATTGTGCCCAGCAATGTGGTTAACTAGGACAAGGAACTGAACGTCTATGGTGGCGTGGACACACGGTAATCTATCTCCAAGCGCTATGGAAAACTGCATAACACCACCACCAACACCTACATAAACAGCCTTCTCCCATATTCTGACAGTGGTGACGTCAGACTCACCTGATGCCCCGGCCACTATCAGTTTGCAGCCCTTTACTCGTGTTTCACTTGGAGTTATTACATGTGTACATTACATGTGCAATTCTAAAACAATCAGGCAGAGCAGGGAAAATCTCTTCGCTGGTAAATGTCTCTTCCCAGCTCGTCTCATAGGCAAAAGTTCATGAACAAAGCCTGGCAAGGAAACCAAGGGAGCTCGTTTTCCACTCAGTGAGCAAGCGAGGCCAACTCAGCATCTCATTGGCAGCTCCAAGTTAAAAGTGAAGGCTGAGCGCATACATCCTGTACTTCCGTCTTCTTCACTGAGCTGCGTTAGACCTGCCGAAGCTGGCCAGCCCTGGTGGTCCTGGGTGTTCACTCCAGGAGTGGAGGAAAAAGAGGATAACTTTTGTGGAAGGTTTCCTGCTTCTTCCTCATTCACAGGTTAATCAGACAGCATTTTGCACTGGGCATGGTCATGCTTGCCTGTAATCCCAGCGCTGTGGTAGTCGGAGGCAGGAGGATTACGAGATCTGGCCCAGCCTAAGCAACTTAGTGACCTAAGAGACCTTGTATTGAAAAAACCCAAACAAACAAAAGACTATTTTATGCCTTTGGTGGCTAACACTAAATACTATCCTGCATTAAAAACCTATCCCTCTTATCTTTCTTATCCTAAATTAAAGTTATTGAATTCATCCAGAGAAGATAGTTTTCATAAGTTTTGCTAGAGATGAGCATAAGAAAATAGACTGAAATTACATCTCGCTGTCTCCTCCCCCTCCCAACTCAGCAGGGTACACTTTTGCACTTCTGTGGACCATGTCACACTAGAGCTGTTGAACAGCATGCTGTCTTTTTAAAGCATGTACTTTCACTATAAACAACTTAAAAGTGTGGAATTTTTCAAATGGTACTGTGGGAAAACGCACTTTTACAGCTTGAAAAAGATTTAGTTTCTAAGACAACACTGGGGGGAAGGGGTAGGGGTGGAGGTTTTAAGGCACAAAATGTGTATCCCGGTTCCCACTTGGCTTCTCACCAGATGGGTGGCTCTTTAAACCGGCTTTGTTGACACATAGTTGGTGTACAATAGACTGCTCCTATTGAAAACTGAATGTTTCGCAAAAAGTGTGAATCCTTAAAGAGGAAGGAATAATGAGTGACTGTGAATACTATCAGGTTTCTTCTTGCAAATGTTTGAAATTAGACAATGATGATGACTGCATAACCACCAGAATATATACCTTGAAGTATGTATGTTTAGAACAATAAAGGTGGAGGCTGTAGCTCAGCAGTGCCTCGCCTGCTTCACAAGTGCAAGGTCCTGAGTTCTATTCCCAGCACCAGGAAAAAAAATAAAACACTAAGCACCATCCAGACAGGAAATAGACCCATCACCTCTAGACGTTTCCTGTGCTCCTTGCCACTCCTGCTTTCTCTTCCATTGCATTAGTTGAGTTGGTGATCAAGTTCCCTGACCTGTTGCATTCTCAGATTTCTTGCTAATAACAAGAAAGAATCTGATGTGATGTGCCCCGGCCCGACGGGGGTTAACAACATGGGTACCTAGGTGGGAGAGTGGGAGAAAATAGGACAGGAAGGACACGAGAAATGGAGACAAGACAGGAGTCTGGTCAAGTCTCATTTATTGAAGCCCAGCAGGGCGTTTATATAGTATCCAGTAACAGGAAGGAGACAAGGTATATGAGGTAGCCCGGGATAGGATGATTCTGACGGCAGAAGGGGAAGGTCGGGTTTTCATCCTGCTCATAAGGAAGGCATGGCACTCAGAGAATGCGGAAGTCTCCAGGTGAACGTGACTCAAACGTCCTCGCTCATGGCTCCCCACAGTGATGAACTCGAAAGACCCTCCAGTTTTACAGTACATGATTTCAGTATTTAAAGTAGAATAAAAATTGAATCTGTCCTAGAAGGCAATCAGGAGGGATTAGTGCTTCCTAGAAAGTTAGCCCCTTCTGAACTTAGACTGGTTATCCCAAAATGGGATGCCACAGACTGACGCGGAGAAGACTGAGCATTACCGCTGTTGGGATCCAACCCTCCCCAGCCCTAGCTGCCTCTTTGGGAGCCCTGCCATGAGGCATGCATTATTCTCATTGCTTTCCAGAGGAAAGGGCTTGCCAAAGTTTCTGCTCCTTCTGCTTTTTCCTCCTTGGTCACCCCAGGAATTAAAACAGCTGGAAAGGTACAGGAAGAAGATTATAAGAGTGCAAAGAAAATAAAAATATTAACCCCTGCAAAAGTTGGTTTTTAATATTGACTCCTTCCATTTTATTCAGATGTTGTATTTGAAGACCTGGCTCCCCTGTGCAGCTTCCTTTGACTTCTTGGTGTTCATTCAATACTTCTCTATGCTCTATGGTCCTGCAATCTATCTGCCGTCTGTCTACCCCTACCACTGTCCTTCTTCACACCAGCTAACTTCTGCTCTCTTGTCTTTTCTCTTGGTTTTTGGAGCAGAAAATTTCAGGGTTCAAAATTCAGAGTGTCTTTGCAGACACCAAACTGAATGGTTTGTAAAAAGTGAGAATCCTTGAAGAGGAAGGAATAATAACTGACTGCGAATACTATGAGGTTTCTTCTTGCAAATGTTCTGGAATTAGACAATGATGATGATTGCATAGCCACCAGAATATATCAAAACCTCTGAATCGTGCATGTTAACGGGGTGAATATTAGGAATGTGAGTTATTTCTCACACTCATACAAGTACAAACTCAGAGAATTAATTTTCCTGCAGTATCGTTATTGTTTTCCATAATACTGCTCAGATATAATCAGGGCTTCCCACTGGCCTCCTGAAGGAAATTCATTCTCTTCTGATTTTCCAGCCATAGCTCCTCGACACAGTCTTTTTTTTTTTTTTTTTTAGGTTTTTTGAGACACGGTCTCGCTTTGTAGTTCAGACTGGCCCTGAGCTCAGCCTCAAACCCACATCACAGCAATCCTCCTGCCTCTGCCTCCCGAGTGCTGGGATGACAGGCATGAGCCACCACGTCCGGCACTGTGGTACGTGGTACTGGTTGCTGCTGGGCGTGAGTCTCCACACCCAGGATTGTATGTGGTTACCGGGGATCGAACCCGGGCCCTTGTGCTGCAAGACAGGCGCCGAAACCACTGACCTAAATCCCTGGCCCCTTCTTTTTTTTTTTTTTTTAAGTTTTTTGAGACAGAGTCTCTCTTTGTATGTAGTTCAGGCTGGCCTAGAGTGATATGTAGCCCAGGCAAGCCTCGAACTCATAGCAATTCTCCTGCCTCAGCCTATTGAGTGCTGGGTTTAGAGGTGTGAGTCTCCACGTCCAACATTGTTGTATGTGGTTACCAGGGATCGAACTCAGGACCTTGGATTTCCCAGGTAGATGCTGGAACCACCAAGTTAAATCCCCAGCCCATAAAGAGTCTTTTTAAGAAACCTTTGAAATGTGCTTTTTCCTTGTATTTGGTGGATTTTCTCTCTGTTACCTCTTTTTTCTTACTAGTGTTGTGTTGAAAATCTGGTCCTTCATATCTGTGACAAGTGGAACCCTCTCTGTGCCACTTCAATCCCAGATCAAGTTGCAGCATCTGGAGAGATGCCGCCTTTCTCACTCGGAGGGCATTTCCCCCTTATTACTTTGGGTTGTAGATAATTGCCACCTATTTTAATCCCCTCCTAAAAATGTTTCACCCAGGATAAGGGCAGTAGTAGCTTTTAAGCAGTTATTTCTGGATTTTGCCTTTTACTTTGCTTGGAGCAAGGAGCAGTGCTGATTGGCACTGCCCATTTCTGCAGGGTAACTACTGCTCGTAATATGCTCACAGACCAGTGACTCACTGGGCAGGAGCTGGGAAGAAACAGATGCAGTCAGCTCCCGTGAGCAGGTGCAAGAAGCTGCAGCACACTGGGGCTTGAAGGATTGTCTCACACCCTGTCATTCCAACCCACCGATCCCACCTCCTCACCCAACTATCCTCCCACGGATGGCCTTCTTCCTTCTGCTGCTCAGGAGCGTTCTTCACAACCAGTCCTGTCAGCTCTCCTAGAATGTTCTAGAACATCCTCCAAAATGCAGCTGGGCTTGTCCCACCACATGTCATGCCCGTGGCAAGACAGGCTGCTCTGGCCCCTCTCCTCACTCTTATTTCTGGGCTGCTTTGAGAATCTCCCCAAACATCCCCTGCTGCGTTCCCACCATCACCCTTCTAACCTCTGCCTTCTCTGAGGCTCCCATGGCGGCCTCTGCCACCCTCGATCCTCTGTTTGCTCTTATTTGCTCTGTTTGCTCTGATCCTCTGTTTGCTTTCTCTGTTTGCCGTACCACCCTGAATGTGCCCAATCTTGTCTTATTCATATTTCTCCAGGTCTTTCCCACAGAACATGGACACCTGATCCACGTCCTTTGTCTCATGGTCTCCTGGCCTCCTTCCTTCCACTGAACTTTGCTTCTGCTTGACTTCAGCTATCCAAGATGGACCATCTTCAAAACGTAGACTCCCACATCTTTCCTCTAAGTCATGTTCAGAATCACCTGTTTATCATCTGAAAATCTTTACACCCAGAATTCTGCTCTCATCACCTCCTGGCCCCCTGTTGGGTCTGCCATGTGCCCTCACTTCTTTTTTTTGTTTTGTTTTTGTTTTTTTGTTTGTTTGTTTTTTTGAGACAGGATCTCGCTTTGTAGTTCAGGCTGGCCCTGAGCTCAGCCTCAAACTCACATCACAATTCTCAAATCAATCCTCAATCAATCCTCCTGCCTCTGCCTCCCAAGTGCTGCGATTACAGGCGTGAGCCACCACACCGAGCACTGTGGTATGGGGTACTGGTTGCTGCTAGGTGTGAGCCTCCATGCCCAGTATGGTATGTGGTTCCTGGGGAATCGACCCTGGGCCCTTGTGCTTGCAAGACAGGCACCGAAACACTGAGCTAAATCTCCGGCCCATGTGCTCACTTCTTAAAATCCTCTCAATTCTCATAGCTCTTCTCCCACCACAAACATGTTTGAAAATCTCCCAGTTGTGAGTCAGTACTACATCCTGGTGGACACAGCAAAAAGTTGTTTGACCAAATTTATGTCATTGTCATCTACAAGGTCAGAGAACACTGTGGTCACAGAAAGAATAAGAACGTAGAACTAGAACTCTTCCTTTGGTTGCTCATTAGCACGTTTACCCCTGGACAAGGCCTCGACCTCCTAATGATTCACTTAGAGAGTTAAATGGTAATTATCCAATGACCATTAATGTAATATTTTAAAATGTTTGATAAATTGCAGAATCTGATGGTGGAAAAAAACAGCTAATCCAAGAAGCTCTTCTGTATCTGTTAGATTCAGGCCACAGTATCAAAGTTTCCTAAAGGTCAGTTACCAATGCCTGAGTTAGGATGTTATTGATGACCAATTGGGATTCACCGCAAAAACTTCTATCAACTAAAATTGTCCCATAAATTAAACAAGTTATATCAAGGACCAGGTAATTGAGTGTTATTAGAGCATTCATGGCCCTGGTGGCTATGGTTAAGAGTTGTAATTGACTCTATACTCATTGATTGTCTGTATCTACCAACTATAAGACTTTCTAAGTCTCAGATGGCATTTGCCCCAGGATAGTTTTATATATTAAAGAAATAGTTGCCAATATCACTCAAACATTATCGCCATCAGAAGCCAGAAAAATCATCCATTAGGAAGGTTTTCTGGGTCAGCTTGACCCAGCGCACCTAATAAATCTCTTGCTGTATTTTAAGATCCCTCTCCACTTTGCACTATATGTGTGAATTTTTGCACCCAAACAGTTGGGTTTGCAGCAGTACCAGGCAGTAGATTTGATCTCTCTGAAGTGGATGGTAATTTTTTCCTGCCCATCTCCAAGGAAGGAGATGAGTCAGAAGGCAGAAAAAGGGAACATTGATTTAGAAAGTAGAGACCAGTCCTCCTAGAATTCATCAAGAGAGGCACTCTGCAATCCCCACAGAAGCAAGCTACTTCTTTACAAGAAAAATTTTCTAGCTTCATGTAGTTCACTCTATTTCTCATTTTTGTTTATTGCAAGGCTTTGCCACATTACTATTAATCATTCTAGCTTTTCCTGCTGCATTAAGGAACAGTCGGTTTTGTTCAACAAACGCATGTACTGAGCCTGGAGAAGTTTCTGGGCAAGAACTGTGTTTGGTACCAAAGGTACAAAAGAGAGTAAAACACATTCCCATTTTCAGGGTATATTCAGTAGGAGAGTGTTCAGAACGACTACACAGTCAGATGCACCAAATGTAAGGATATAGCCAATAAGAGAGAAAGATAGAAAATATAATTTCTGGGATAGTATAGGACATGATATTAGAATATGTGGAAGGCAAAAAGAAAAGCAAGATAAGAATGATAATATTTGCTAGTGGCATAGGGCAGGAAAAATTAATGGTACATAGGCATTATTGCACTTGCCTTATTCCTTTAGTCCTCTCTACATGAGTAGGTGTCTTTCACAAATGTTCCCATTCGCTAAAGGAGTTCATGAAATCCAAGAGGCTAAAAAACAAGCTAAATTTCATGCCCTTATTCATTAACAGAGCCAGGCCTGGGACTCCTGCAGCTTGGTTCCTGACTCCATACTTCACAGCTCAAGGGGGCCACGTGGCATACTGTGATTGGCCAGTCCTGGACCACATGCTCACCACAGAAGTGTATTGTGCACTAGTTTGTTTCCCACAGAAAGACGTTAGTGTTAAAATTGGGAAAGGATTTGGAGCAGGCAAAATCAACAGCTGTCGGTTGTAACAGCACTTCCTTCCAGAAGACAGCACTTCCTTTTGGTAAGCAGCTTTTCCTTTCTCTTGTATCATAGTATTTCCTTGCAATCTTATTGGTTAGAATGGGAACACATTAAATGACTTTGGTATAAAATACCAAGTAGTTCCTCAAGAGGTTTGCATATATTTACATTTCATTCTTCCAAAATGAACTAATTTCATCACTGTTACTTGTGTTGGACTCTATCATTTAAACCAAGGCTGTTCTGATTTTACTAAATTCAAGACTTATATTTGTGTAGTTTTCTCTTTCATTTTTAAAGCAGAAAATGTAAATAAGAGAATATAAAAAATTTCCTAACGGTGGTAGGTAGAGGGTGAGATCGAACTCATAACCTTGAACTTTCAAGGCAGGGATGGTGCCACTGAGCTACATTCCAGCCTCTTTTTCTTTCTTTCTTTCTTCCTCTTTTTCTTTCTTTCTTTTTTCTTATTTGGAGTTATTTCTGCTGTATTATTGTATGAAAGTTAGACTTTGTCTCTTTTTTTAAAAAAGTGTATATACACTAAGTGGAAAAAAAACCTTTAAAAAGCTGTTGAGTTTCCGAGCACTCTACTGTGTTTGTGTAATTGATACCTAGATTAATTTGTAGTTACTGACTTTAATGTATCTTTATTAAAAAAAATTTTTTTCCAATGACAGCAATTTCCGATCCTCGGCTGAGAGTGCTGCTAGGTGAGTATAGGTACAAAGCGGAGTGCAGAAGGAACTGACAGACTCTCCCACCTTCAGCCTGAGAGCCTGTTTCCTTCCAGCCTAAAACTCAGAGACCCAAACCATAAAGACGCGGAGACCTCCGGTTTCCTAGAGAGGAAACGCTGACATCAGGCGACGAACTTCCGCCGAGGCCCACTTCCGGCTATGCTCTCCCTTACGGCTGCGTCGTGTTTGGCGGGAGGTTTTGCGGCGTTCGCGTTCCTCTTTCCTTAGGCGCTTAGCAGTGCTTGTGGGCGGGTCGTGGGTCCAGAAAGTATACCCGGGCGCCTCGGAATTGGGACGGAGAGGCAGCGACAGCTTGAAGCATGTGGTGTCAGGGTCCTTTTACTCCTTCCTATACTTCAGGATTGGCCCCTCGAATATCCCAAAGTGTGAAGTCTTTTTTTTTTTTTTTTTTTTTTTTTTTCCTGTGTAAAACTCTTAAAGGCCAGCAGGCTGCCAGAAGGTAATAGTGACGCGCTATATGGTTTAGGACTCGGGATTTTTTTTTTCTTAATATCTGAGACAAAGACTCATTTGCCCGTGTTTTTAAGAAATCAGGTACCTAAAACAAAGCAAAATGTATCTTAGTATTTAATTGTGACCAGATACGGAAGAGATGTCTTAGGTCAAATGATGAGGAATTGTGTCCTGGAGGAAGAATGGGGAGAAAGAGAGCTAGTACTGTTTGGAAGGACAGAGGGCCTGGGGGTTGAAGGAGGTCGTAATGTCCTTTCTATGGGAAAAAAGGGTGAAGACCTAAAGTAAGGTCTCTTAGCAAGGAGAAACTGATTTCATGGTTTTAACTTCCTACAAAACTTGTCAGGATTTGTTCTTTACCAGACAGCAACCTCTCGCAGGTGCTGATTACCCTCTTTGACCTCGAGTGTCCCCAATTTTAAGTATGTGTGTCGTCCTGACCCACTGCATGTGGTTGTTCAGTGAGATGTGTTCATTTATAAAGTTGATACTCCTTCAGATATTTTTGTGAAATTTGGAGTATATTCAATATAAAGCTTCAGCACCCAGGCGTGGTCGCACATCCCTGTAATCTCTATAATGCCACCACTCAAGAAGCTGAAGCAGGAGGATCGCCAAAATTGTTATTCGAGGCCTACCTGGGCTATATAATGAGTTTAAGACCAGCCTGAACTACATAATGAGATCCTGTCTTCTCAGAAAACAAAACAAATAAAACTAAGCTTTATCATAATGTGTTCCTGAGAAAATGAAAGATGTACAAATAAATTTGGAATTTGAGCTATATAGTCTTTTAACACAACAAAATATTGCATTGTTAGGAGGGGACCTGCAATACTAGGACTCAGTGTATGGTGTTCCTCAAGCATTTTGATTACAAACTTTTTAGTAATACTTTATTAAAATCTCTCCTGTGCGTGTGTGTGTGTGGGTGTGTGTGTGTGTGTGTATTTCAAGGAACTCATTTTTTGGCATTGCTGATGTAAAAGAATCAGTCACCCAGGTACTGACCTACTCAAAAGAGATTTCAAGAGACATTTCAAAAGTTATCTGACTAGATTTCAAAAAGGATAGTTTTGGTTTGTGAACGTTCAAGAAAAAGTACCATAAGCCATATAACATTGGGAAAAGGAAATGAACAGCCTACTGTTCTTCCCTTCTTCCTACAAATATTATAGACAGTAATAACATCTTAATATTATTACATAAATGTTATCAGTGTATAATTATGTATAAAAGAATAGAAGTATTTATTTGGAAAAAAATGTAAGCTTGGCCAAATGGAGATGCTGGATTTTGTAAAGGGATCAACATAGAATTGTAGAAAAAATCATAAAGAAAAAAATGTATCTCCAAGGATACAAGAAAAAAAAAAAAAAAAAAGCCAGTATCTTAAACTGTAGATCAGGCTCTGAAAGACAGATCAGAGAGACCAAGATGTTCAATCAGGCCTGCTCAGGATTACATTCATCTGGAAGATCCACTCCCAAGATGGTGCACTTAAGATTTGGCACAAGTCTTACATTGCTTATTATGTGGGCTTGCTCATAGGATTGCTTAGAGTTTCTCACAACATGGCAGCTAACTTCTGGAACAAGTGGCCTAAGAGAGTCAGCCAAAAACTACGGTATTTTTTATGATCCAGCTTCAAAAGTCACACAGTATCATTTGCCAGTAGCCTAGTGATTACAAGGATTGGCCCAATACAAGATGGCATGAATGCAGGATGCAGGGGTCATTGGGAGCTATTTTGGAGGCTGGTTACCATACCACTCTTAACATAGTATGTTGGTTTTATTGCCAGGTTTTCTAGTCATGTTAAAATGTAAACCCTGTTTGGTCAACTGCATCAGGTTGGAAGGACTGTACTCTTCGAAAGGAAGACATAGCTTCAGGCTGTCCTAATAGTAGTGACTCTTGTAACTGGAGGGATTGACCTTGGAAGCTGTGCTCATATAGTTCTTACAAAAAAATAACTCCTACAAGGTATGAGGCTTTAAGTTAGGCTGCTTTTCATGTCTGCCACATCTTATTTTCTTCTGTCTGAGCCATCATCCAGAGAAAAAGGTAGGTTGAAAGGATGACCCTACAAAAGGAACACCAAAATCTGTCCTGCTACACATCGGTTTCCTCTTCTGTTATCCATCTGAAGTGATGGGGTTTCTGGAAGTGAAGACTAACATTTGTGAACCTAAGTGATTAGATGAGTCACCTGAGAAATCCATGGGTAGATGATAGAACTGAATGATAAAGGGGAATAAGAGAGTCCACTCTTTCTGACAGCTTGAGTGGGGGATACATTGAAATGTTCATGTGTTAATACAAGAAATCTATATGCATGGATAGAACATATGGCAGATATGCTGGGATTTTCAAGATCCCGAAGAGTCCCCAGCCTCAGTGATCTGCTTGGATAACTCCCAGGACCCGGCATCTAGCCATCCTCACGGCTATTGTTTGTTACTGTGAAAGGATACAAGGGAAAATCAGCAAAAGGAAAAGGTGTATGAGGCAGTCAGGAAGCCACCAGGTACAAGCTTCCAAGAGTCCCCTTGATGGATTCCTGCACGACACATTTTATTCCTCTAATGAGTTCTCACAAGTGTGCAGTGTTGTTTGTCAAGAGAGTTAATTAGAAACAGTGCTCAAAGTTTTTGTTGGGGGTCAATCATATAGGGATCCACTGAAGAGCATGCTAAGCTTCCAGACTCCCATAAGGACAACAGAGGAAGCCATAAGGAAGACTGGAGACCCTGGCTCAGTGTGCTTGCAGAGAGATGAATCAAGGAGGGTGTATTAGCAAGAACAAAGAATCAGTTCGCTGAGTGAGTAGTCAGGGAGGTCTGATGACAGCCACATGCAAAGTCATACGTGTTTTTGCAGGAAGCCACCTGCTTGGACAGTAAAGAATGTGCTCATGGGACACAACATTCTTCTTCCTTAAACAGAATGTAACGTTTTAAAAAATCCATGTCACTGGGCCAGAGATTTAGCTCTGGTTCCAGTGCATGCCTTGCAAGTGCAAGGTGCTGAGTCAGATACTGAGTTCAGGACCAGCCAGAACTACAAAGCAAGACCCTGTCAAAAAACTTTTTAAAAAGTCACATTCTGTTTGTGAAAATGTATTCATTTAAATGCGTTTTTTGTTCTTATTGAATCCAATATTGCCCTTAAAAATATATACACATCTATGACGTATTAGTCATATGCTTTGTACTTTGACCCCCTTACCTTCAGTCAGTAATTTCAGTTAATGTTTTTCCGGCTTTTTTTTATCTTACTCTATAGAAAATGTTACAAGGTTTCCTACTTTTTTTTTTTTTTTTTTTTTTTTCCGAGACAGGGTCTTGCTTTTTGTAGTTCAGGCTGGCGCTGAGCTCAGCCTTGAACTCACAGCATACTGAGTGCTAGGATTACAGGCGTGAGACACCACACCCTGCACTGTGGTATGTGGTACTGATTGCTGTCGAGCATGAGTCTCCATGCCCAGCATTGTTGTAAGTGGTTACTGGGGATCAAACCCAGGCCCTTGTGCTTGCAAGACAGGTGCTGGAACCACTGAGCTAAATCCCTGGCCAGTGTTTCCTTTTATGATTTAGAATGGATGAAAGAGAAATGGAGAATATGAGACACTAAATACTTTTGCCATAATTTCAGTGCTAGCTAGTTTTATAAAACAACAAGCAAAAAGTTTTTAAAATAGTTTCTTAGTTACAGAAGATCAGAGAGAATTCACTGTTGAATTGATCTGCAGAAGGAAAAGAAATGATTATAGTCAGAACAAAGAAAACCAGGAAGGACTAAGGAATACTGGAAAGGCTAATATGGGTAATTATTAGTAAATATTAGATGTTAACCAAATAATTCTAATGTGCTGTCGTTTAAATCTATGTGTAGTACTAAAATTGAGTGACAGGTCTGGGGATTTAGCTCAGTGGAACTGCCACCTGCCCTGTAAGTCCAAGATCCTGAGTTCCAAGTTATCACACACACACGCACAAAAAAGGATAAGCAACACAAAGTGAGACTGGGGATAAGTAGAACTAAAGTTTTCCAAAGTTTTGGCAGTACTAGAAAACTAGTCTAACTAATCATTTGTATGAAACAGAAATAAGTCAAGATTGTATGTTGTATACTCTAAAGACCGCGTAGATTAACAAAAGAATCTGTAACAAGTTTAAGGTAGAGAAAGCAATAATTGGAAACATTTTATTATTTTAAAAGTAGATGAAAAAAAGGAATAGAATGGATAAAGTAGAAAAAATAAGAATAAACCCAACTATATCATTAGTTTACATTTAAATGGCTTATATAATACAGTTAGAAAACCAAGTTTGTCAGACTAGAGACAAAGAAGGCCCAACTTCCAAACAAGACACTTTAATAGGGAGGCAGATAATTAAAAGAGTGGGAAAGATAGACTACAAAACTCTAACAAGAAATAAATTGAGTGTATCTATGCCATCAGTAAGACTGGAAAGCAACAAGTATTACTGGAAATAAAAAAGTACCTATCATAATGGAATAATCCAGCAAAGAGATGTCAAATCACAATCCATTCAGTAACATAAGTTAAAAATGTATAAAGCAAAAATGAAACAACTCTAAGAAAAAAGACAAATCTACAGTTATAATAGAAGACAGTAACATACTTTTCACTGTCGTTTATGGAAGAAGACAAAAGACCAGTAAGAATGTAGAGGATCTAAACACAATTAACAAATTGGACATGGTTATTACCTATCAAATTCTCTATCTATTATGGTAGAATTCACTCTTTAAATATAGATGAATCATATACAAAATTGGTCATATGGTGCTCAATAAAGCTTCCACAAAATTTCAAAACATTGAAGTCATACCAAGAATGTCCTGTCACCAAGATGGAATTAAGCTATTAGCCAATAATAAAAGCATAGTTTTGTTGTGTGTGGCGGGACATGTTTGTAATCACAGCACTAAGAGCCTCAACCAAGAGAATCACGAGTTCAAGCCTAGCTTAGACTATCTGGTGAGACTCTGTATTAACCCTCCCCAAAAGATAATTCCACTGAATGGAAAATTCTTAAATACATTCCTAAATAATCTATGAATTTTAAAAATTCCAAGCAAATATTTTAAACACTAAATATTTATATATTTTTATATATTTATATATAATATATATTATATATTTATATATTTATTTATTTTATATATTTATATATATTTATATTTATAGTGGGATTTAATTTCTAAAAGACATTATGTGAGTGTAGGGATTATGTGCATACTTATAATCCCAGTTCGGAGGCAGGATGCCGGGGAGTGGGATACCGGCTTGGCTACATAGCAACTCCAGGTAGACCTGGATTACATCATGAGACCTCATTTCAGAAAAGAAAAAATGGGCCAGGGATTTAGCTCAGTGGCACTATGCCTTCTTTGCAAGCACAAGGTCCTGAGTTTGCTCCCACATACCAGGAAAAAAGAAAACAAAGACAAAATAACCTGTACTCAAATTTGAGGGGAAAGGATTTATTTAGCTCACAGTCTGCAGAGGTTTCAGTCCATAATCAGCTAGTTCCAAGGTAAGGGTGGTACATGGCAGAAGCTCTTCGTAGTAGAGAAATGGCTCATGGTTCCCAGAAGGTAGCAAAAGCAAGTAGAACTAAACTCCTCCAGAGACTAGAAAAATAGAATATCCTTTTCAACTCTTTTTATGTGCCCAACAGTATTTTGATAAACAAATAAGATTAGGGGATTTCAATGGGACCTTAACATTGTCTTTACTGAGATTAGGGTAGTGCCAGACCAATCACTCACAAGTAATTGTTTAGTAATCACATGTTATTAATCCCAGCATTATACACTCTAGATTCAGCTACTTCCAGAATAGCCCATCACATCCACGTAGGGCTTTGGGGGACCTCTAACATAAGCCATAACAAGTGTGTGTGTTCCTTAAATACCTATGGGCTAGGCGATGAGAAAGAAGGCAAAGTGTAGTCAGTTAGCAGAACTGACTCATTTAGGACTTGGGATATTAAGACCAGTTCATCCACATGTTCAAATATGACAGAACTGTAAATATTTTAATTTTATAACCCAGGCTAGCCTTGTACTCCTGGCAGTCCTCCTGCCTCAGCTTCCCAAGGGCTGAGATTACAGGTGTGTCATACCACCTCCAAGAATTCTTCCAAATATTTAAAAATGACACCAATCATTTAAAAAAAAAATTCCTCCAGAGACTAGAAAAATAGAATATCCTTTTCAACTCTTTTTATGTAGCCAACAGTATTTTGATAGATATATTATATTAGGGGATTTCAAGAAGGAAAATTGACAGGCCACTCTCAATAAGGTATAATAAAAATAAATAATTGGTCTTGTCCTTGGTTCCCTGTGGGGCAGTCCTAACACTTGGAATCTCCACAGCATTGGGGGTCTGTTGTAAGACACTGAGATGACGTGTGGCTGGTGGCCCCGGGGGAGCTTCAGAGTGGGGTCATCAGAAAGATCTAAGCATGACCAAATGGTGGACACTCGGCTTGAGTTCTTGATTTCCAGGGGAAGAGGAGGGAAAGACCAGGGACAGAGCTAATAACCTCTGGCCAAACATTTAACCCATCGTGCATGGGTAAGGAAACCTCCACAGCAACCCCTAAGTGGGTCCCAAGGGTTTCCGGGTTAGCAAACACACTCAGGGGCTAGGAGGGCAGCGCCTAGCGAGGGCACAGATGCTTAGCGCCCTCCATCATCCCTTGCCCTCTGCATCTCTCCATCTGGCCGTTCCTCAGCTGTATCCTTCACTACAAACTGGAAATATTAAGCAAAGCTCTTCCCTGAGTTCTGTTAGTTTCTCTACCAAGTTATTAAACCTAAAAGGGGGTGATGGGCACCCCCAATTTGAAGCCAGCCACTCACAAGTACAAGTGGTTAGGCCTTGGGTCTGGTGTCTAAGATACTCTCTATCTCTTGGGATGGAGCTCTTCAGTCTGCGGTGTCTGGATACCAAATCCAGGAAGGGTCAGAATGGGACTGAATTAGAGGATTCCTAGCTGGTGTTGGAGAATCAGAAAGTTGGCTGGTGTCAGGAGGGGGAGAAGCAAAACCCTCACTTGTGAGTATAAATACAAAATCCTAAATCAAATAGCCACCAACAACTTCAAGCACCTACCTAAGCATCATTCCAGGAATTTGAGGGTGATTTAATAGTCTAAAGTCAGCCAATTTGTCATATTTGTAGGAAAATAAAAACATAGCATTGTCTTTACAGAAAAAGAATGACTTCAGGGAGAGTGGTTTGAAGAAGTATCACCTGATTTTATTTTCCCCTTCAGAGTTCTGACCTTGCAGTCAGAATTAATTTGGTTGTTGTTGTGGTGGTGGTTTTTTGAGACAGGGTCTTGCTTTTGTGGTTCAGGCTGGCCCTGAGCTCAGCCTCAAACTCACATCACAGCAATCCTCCTGCCTCTGCCTCCCGAGTGCTGGGATTACAGGCGTGAGCCACCACGCCCGGCACTGTGGTATGTGGTACTGGTTGCTGCTGGACATGAGTCTCCACACCCAGTATTGAATGTAGTTACTGGGTCCTTGCGCTTGCAAGACAGGAGCCGGAACCACTGAGCTAACTCCCCGGCCAGAATTGATTTGTTAAAGCCATAGTCAACTGTAGGCCTGGCCAGGGCCATATAAGGTATCACCTGTTACATTGTAAGCATCTTGGATTTGCATTTGACTCCCATCTCCAGTTCTCCATGTCTTTTACTGGTGCTTTAATCTGCATGACAACACAGAAGGAGGCCAGCCAACAGATATGTACCAGTGAGTGCTCACTAGAATAACATTCCATGTAAGATACATGAAGACTACAAGCCTAACAGTTGGTGTCAGTCATGCATGGGGTCTGTCTTCAGCAAATCCATTCAGTCACACCCAGAACTGTGGGAAACCAATCAATTGGGCATTTCTTACTCAGATAGATACAACAGTCAACTATCACAAGTTACTGTTTAACAACTATCATGTCAAGTGGCCCAGCAGGTGGTGGGGAGCGAGTAGAATATAGACCAATACCCTGGAAGATTTAGTAATTCATTGAAAGGCTCAGTGCTGATAAATTGTAAAGCCAAGATGTGAGCCCAGTCAACCTAGATCTGGAATTCATACTATTTTTTTTTTTTTTAAGTTTTTGGAGACAGGGTCTCGCTTTGTGGTTCAGGCTGGCCCTGAGCTCAGCCTCAAACTCACATCACAATCCTCCTGCCTCTGCCTCCCGAGTGCTGGGATTACAGGCGTGAGCCACCACACCCGGCACTGTGGTATGTGGTACTGGTTGCTGCTGGGTGTGGGTCTCCACACCCAGTATTGTTATGTGATTACCAGGGAATCGAACCCGGGTCCTTGCGCTTGCAAGACAGGCACCGGAAGCACTGAGCTAACTCCCCGGCCCTGGAATTCATACTATTAATCATTCTGTATCACCAAATCTGGAATTCATACTATTAATCATTCTGTATCACCAACTCTCCATGTATATAACCAACCCAAATACTAAGCATAAGGTGTCAAATGGACATAAGTTACACATGCTGTGAAAGCACAAGGGAAAGGGATTCATGACAAGGGGTGAGTTGATTTTAAGGAAGAGGTAGCACTGAAGCTCAGACTTAAAAGTCAAAGTTTTTAACCGGCAGAAAATGAGTGTATTAGTCAGGATGGATTGAGTCATGCCGCAGTAACAAAGGTTTCATATCAAAAGGTATATTTTTCTTTGCAAACACTAATGTAAGGTGAGCAATGTCCAGGTTCTGCCCTCTAGCAGTGAGTCAGCAATTCAGGCTGCTACCATCAGCATTTCCTCATTTCATCGTGTGTTCATGATCACTGAGCAGGGGGAAAGGGGGAAAGTGGAGAATTTGCACATTCCCTTCAAGGCTTTGGCTCAGAAAACATACATGAGCGTGCATGCACACACACATGCACACACTCACACCCTACTGCTGCTTGTGGCCATTTGTTCTGATGAAACGAGCACACAGAGTCACTAGTGAGACTGCTGCCTCTCCCACAGAGAAAGGGGGCATTCCAGGCAGGAAATCATGTGCAGAGGTGGGAGGGGGTAAAAGTGCATGATGTGCATGGAAAAAAACCACAGATCTAGGACACAACAGCCCTTCGGTGCTCCTCCACAGGCACCTGGAAGCTCTCAGCCAGGGAGGAACATCAGTTTCCCTTGTCTTACAAGATTACAGGTCACAGCAAAAAGGAGAGAATGCAGGCTAGCTGGGAACAGCATCAGTCCAGGCAGAGGTAGTGAAGAGAGGCAAGGAAGGGTGATCTCTAGAAGTAATGGAGATGTGGACCCCCTTGTACAGTTCTTTCCAAGTAAAAGTTAGGGTTTTAAAGTTTTTTT
>PVIR01013813.1:0-15271 GCA_004026965.1 Petromus typicus
CTATTATCTAGAATATATAAAGAGCTGAAAAAAATCAGCCCACCCAAATTTAACGACCCAATTCAAAAATGGGCATCTGAAATGAACAGATATTTTTCAGAGGAAGAAGTAAGAGCAGCTAAGAAGCATATGAAGAAATGCTCAACATCATTAGTCATTCGAGAGATGCAGATGAAAACAACATTGAGATTTCATCTAAATTACTTCTTGAGAAAGAGTTGATCTCTGATTGTTTTGGACAGCATTCTAAAGTGTGGTCACTAAACTGACAAAAGTCTCAGCTGGGCCTTTTAGAAATGCAAATATTGAAGCCTCACCCATAAACCTGCCTAAGGGAACAGGGTGGGGCCAACAATCAATGTTTTTGCAATACCTCTGGCTGATTGGGGGTACCATAAAATCTGAGGTGGTCCCAGAGGGGGATGGTCTGTCTGGAGACTAGCCATGGGAGGGCGGTATTGCCCAGCTTGCTTCCCAGAGGTAATGATAATTAGAACAGCTATTCTCAGCTTGCTAAATTGTAATGAGAAAGCAGGAAGAAACCAACCAGCTGGTAGCAGAAAAAGAAAGAGGACATTTCAATCCAAGCAGAATACAAAAACATAAGAGTCACATCAGGACAGGCTACTCTGATTTCCATTAATGAAGAGGTTAGGTTGTATTATTCTTTCTACATTCTTACTGCTATATCCTTGTATAAGCTCCCGTGGTCAAAGATATCCCAAGATCCAAAGAGTATAAAGCATTTTGTCCTCTACAATTCAGAGCAGTGAATATTAGTTGCTGTTGGAGTCAAGAAGATGGACTAGAAAATAATGATCCTGTACACAAAGGGGAACACATAAATGAACATGTTCTGTTTGTGGTTTGCAGAGCAAATAACATAAACTAGAAGTAATACTAAGTGGACTAACAACGTGTCTCATGCACTCACTGTATAAGTTGCTATTCTTATGTATGTTTATACATTTGTATATAATATCTCAACTGACTTGAGTCATATGGTAACTCACCCATGTGTGCACTAGTTCTATATTTATTTTATGCATTCATGGATGATATCATGAAGGCAGAGAGAAATTAATCAACTTACCCAAGGATACACACACAATGTGTTGGCCAGAAAAGATCTGAGCTCCGGGCAGCCTGGCACCAGGGCGAGTGCTCTCAATGAGGGTGCTGTATAGGCTCTTGATGAAAGTTATTAAAATCAATCCTCTAGGCTTGGGATTCTGTAGATTGCCTATTTGTCTCTATGACAACCACTCAAAGCTTCTGGACTTTTATTTAAAACCCTTGTGTACCATGAGAATGACATGGCTCCCCTATGTCCCACACTTTATATATGGTGCCTCATGACCTTCATTCAATAAGTATAATGAATACTGCTTTTAATTTGTATGTGAATTGTTCACATTTGATTTTCTATTTACAACTGTGCAAAAAAAAGAAGGGGAAAGGGAAGAAAGTAGGCACTATCCTTCTCTTTCTGGAACACGAATAGATCGAAAAATTTTGTGGTGGAGCATAGTGTATAGTCAGAGAAGTTTCCTGAAGTGTAGGGAGGCTCCCATGTTTGTAGAAACAACCCACAGGCTGCTAAATGCCTTCTGAGGAAGCACTGCTCCGCCTAGGGGACTGCTGGTTATGGCTGAAACATATCAGTTTTTATATACACAGGCTAGTTCAGGGAAAGCGCGTATGTGCGCATGTCACACACATCCAACATATTGGTTTTAATCTTTTAACTCAAAAGTGATAACAAAATGCTACATAGCAGCTCAGTGACAGAACAGAGACAATAACTAATACTTTTTCATTTTATTTCCCTCTGTTCAATCCCTTTCCTCCCCTTCCATTCTTTCATTCTACCTCTACCCCTCCCTGACTCCTTTCCTCCATCTTTTTTCTTTCCTTCCTTCCGTCTTTACGGATCACATATAATATGCCAGGGACTACATCTACACAGGGGTACAGAGGGAGAAACATCTGCCCGCTCTCCACCGCGATCCTGGCCTGATCTGGGGCTGGCTCTGGTGTGGTCGCAGCAGCAGAGTTCTACCTGGCTGGGCCAGTGGTTAGGAGCTACATAGCTAGAAAGCTAAAGGCAGCAGCAGCAGCAGCATCACTAGGGCATCTAAGGACAACCCCTGGCAGTATCAAGTGCTGGTCAAGAAGTTCTGGACAAAGATGAGGACTGTCCTCCTGAGAGGAACTCCTCCAACAACGTGGTCTCCTCTCTTGATGGCTCTGGATCATTCTTTCCATTAGCAAAATGGCAATCATTAGGAAAACCATGCATGTGGTAAGTCACAAGCTTGTGTGTAGGGGCTGGCGGGTGAATTGAGAATATGTCAGGGAAGAAAGGTACAGAGGAAAGGAATTCAGAATGAATATCTGGCTAATAAAAACCATATATATATGTGTGTGTGTATATTTATACATATATTATATATAAGTACATCATATATATATGTGTGTGTGTGTGTGTGTGTGTGTGTGTGTGTGTCACACACACACACACACACACACTTGCAATTTATGAACCCTCCCTGACATGACAGGCAAAGTATATTTTCCTCTGTTCAGACTCAAGGGAAAGAGGATGTTGCCTGGCTGGGCCAAATGATAAGACTCTCCAGCATATTCTATTTTACTTTTTTTTTTTTTTTAAGACAGTGTCTTTGTAGTTCAGGCTGGCCCTGAACTCAGTATATAGCCCAGGCTAAACTTGAACTCACAGCAATCCTCCTGCCTCTGCCTCCAAGTGCTGGGATTACAAGCAGGAGCCACCACATCCGGTGTTGTTGTATGTGGCACCAGGGATCAAGCACCAGGTACTTAAGACCTTGTGCTTGCCAGGAAGACACTAGAACCACTGAGCTAAATCCCTGGCCCTAGTGTATTCTATTTTAGTGAGCAAAAATATATGACTATCTCAGAAAGCCTAACTGACATTTAACAAGGGCTTATTTAAGACAAGTATTAGCTACATGTAATGACAATTTAATAAAAATATGTTAATCTGGGGACAAAATTATGTGTCTCACAGGCAAATAAACAAAAAGCTTTGGAGAATTTAAGACTACAGTCATGAAACCACTATTTTAATTTATATTACAAAATCTTTAGATTCACTTCTTTTAAAAGTTTCCTTTAGAAGGCCAGAGATTTAGCTCAGTGGTTCAGGTGCCTGCTTTGCAAATACAAGGTCCTGGTTCAATCCCAAGTATCCACATACAACAATGCTGGGCTTGGTAACACACACCCACCAGCAATCAGTGCCACATATCACAGTCCCTGGCATGGTGGCTCACACCTGTAACCCCACACTTGAGAGGCAGAGGCAGGTGGATTGCTGAGTTTGAAGCTGAATTCAGGACCAACCTGAACTACAAAGAGAGACCCTGTTTCAAAAAACTAAAAAAAAAAAAAAAAAGTCTTGCAAGTGTAAGGACCCAGGTTTGATCCCTGGTAACCACATACAATACTGGGTGTGGAGACTCATGCCCAGCAGCAACCAGTACCACATACCACAGTACCGGGCGTGGTGGCTCATGCCTGTAATCCCAGCACTCGGGAGGCAGAGGCAGGAGGATTGCTGTGATGTGAGTTTGAGGCTGAGCTCAAGGCCAGCCTGAACCACAAAGTGAGAACCTGTCTCAAAAAAAAAATAAATAAATAAATAAAAACATAAATTAAAAAATACTAAAAAAAAATTTCTTCACACACTCATTAATGAACTACTTTTAAAAAAAATACTATTACATACATATCTCTACTCCCTTATCATAAAAAATGATATGCATTTTCTTTCTATTTAGCATAGGATTAAGCTCTGTAGTCAGAAGTTTATATAACTAGAAAAATGATGCAAGCTACACGTCTATCATATAGCATTTTTTTTTTTTTTGCAATAAAACGGCTGGTTATTTTCCAAACAATTTAAATAAGTGCAATGCTTTGAACACAAAGGCAAATATTTGACTTAAAAACAAACACCAAGTAGGGAAAGCGCCACTAGGTGGAGCCCATGATTTCTAATAGTTTCCGTAGAGTCTACAAATGGCCCTTGGACAAATGTTTCCTAGCTAGTGAATAGTGCTTTTTTTAGCTGTTGGAATCATCAGAATGCTGATCTTGGAATGATCCGTGTAGCCACTCCAATTAATAAATAAGTGAGTATGAAAATAAAGTTACCATTTTTCCTTCCCGGTAAGTACATAGAAAAATTTGAGTACAATCAGCCCATTTCTGTATATTAGCCATAATTTACAGACTTTCTGGAAATGCAGTCAATAATTTAATGATTTTATTGCAAAGGAAATGACTGTAGTTATGGAGATTTATTGAAATACAGTTTTCTCACATTAGTGGATATTAAATATCCACTTTAAGAAAAGTTTCCATGGTAAATTAACAGGAAAGCAAATAACCTGTCAATCAATAATATGGTAACTCAAAGAAATCTACTTAAAAATTATCTAGACACTGTTTATCAAGCCATTACAATTTGTTCAGTATGTTCAGGGAAAAATAATGCAGTACACTCACGATCTAGTAGCTGTTCTAAACAGGCAAGAGAATAGCTTCACAGATGGATAATTCACATTGAGGCCTATTTTAAAAGATTTTAAATTATTGGCTTCACAATCATTTTCTTTACTTTAAAATGGAAAGCTTTATTTGGCGTAGTTAGCAGAAGTAAACTATGCATTTAAATGGTGAAACTTGATACATTTACCCATCAGCATCACAGCAAAGGTTATGAGGATCCTCATCTCCCTTCAGACCTTCCTTTTGCTGCCTTCTAACCTCTCCCTCCAGCCCACCCAGGGCTGACATCCCTTTCTCCAAGGGGTATGATCTTCATTCGAGCACTATAAATTATTTTGCCTTTGCTATAGGGACTTATTCAACTGAATATGTGGAAAGGAGTTTCTGGCTTTCTTTATGGTAAATAATCACTTTAAAAATTTATCTACATTGTTTCATGAGTGGCTGAATAGTAGTCTATATATTAGATACAATACAATTTGCCTATCTGCTCATTTATTGACAGACATTTGCTTTGTTTTTCTCTTTCAGTTTACAATAATTATAAATAAAGCTTTTATGAACATTTGGTCATTCCTTTTTTTTTTTTGGCTTTTTGAGACAGGGTCTTGCTTTGTAGTTCAGGCTGGCCCTGAGCTCAGCCTCCAGCTCACATCACAGCAATCCTCCTGCCTCTGCCTCCCGAGTGCTGGGATTCCAGGCATGAGCCATCATGCCCAGCAGTGTGATATGTGGTACTAGTTGCTGCTGGGGTGAGTCTCCATGCCCAGTATTGTTATGTGGTTACCGGGGAATCAAATCCGGGCCCTTGCTCTTGCAAGACAAGCACTGGAACCACTGAGCTATGTCCCCGGTCCCTGGTCATTCCATTTTTGAAGGCACACATTTCTTTTTTTCTTGGGCAGTCTCCTAATGGTGACAGATGGGATGATCACATGGCAAATGTCTAGCTAACTTTTAAGAAACTGACAAGCTTCTTTTAAAAATGTTTGCACCTTTTCTTCCATTATATATAACAAAGTATGTGTCCTCTTTTATAGTAACAGGAACAGTAACTATCATGAATTATTTAAACAAATATTTTTGTACTTAATAATTAGATGCTCTTTGATTTATGATAATGTTATCTTCTCATGAATCCACTGTAAATTGAATATATTTGTAAGTCCAAACTGCATTTAATACATCTAACTTACTGAAAATCAGCATTCACCTTTGCCCACCTTAAATGTGTTCACAGTGCTTCCAATAATCTGAAATTGGGTAAAATCATCTATTGCATAGCCTATTTTGTAAGTATTAAATCTCATGTAGTTTACTGTCTATGTGTATCCAAATATCCTGTCAACTTGACCTTCTGAACAGAGTTTGATATTTTATTTTCATTACTACACAGCTAGTGGGGAGTTATCCATGAAAGACTCTACTGCAAATTAACAGCCTTGAAAAATAGCTAGAACCCAAGTGCACAGTTTCTACTAAGTACATATTACTTATATCATGTCAAAAGCCCTAAACTGGACCATTGTAATTTCAGAACCATCTGTACACTCTCTAATATCACAATGTTGAATTTGTCTTTTAACTACTGGGGAAGGAAAGAAAAGAATCCATCATCAATACCTTTAAACCACTGGATAAAATTAAATAACTTAAACATCATTGGGTAATTTATGGGAAAAAAAGAGAAACAAGCAAGATTTTTATTTTGTCAAAATCAAATGTGACAAAATACCCTAGAAACATAGGCAGTTTGGGTAGACTCATAATTTTGTCACTTTGGGTTAGGATAAAGGTGCATTTCAAAAAAGTCAGAGCAGATTTTATTTCAGTCTTCTTTTCTAAATTCAGGCCATGTGTTCTTATTTTATGTTGAAAAAATGCAATCACTGTATTTTCAACAGAAAAATTTTTCATAAGCCTTATACAGCATATTACTTTTCCACTAATAAGAGTTCTTGTCATACTTTTATGATAAGATGCCATAGTCTTTATTCAAATAATTTATGATGGCCACAGTTTAAATTACCCTTTATTATAATTTTGGAAAAAAATAGTTTCATGCTTTCAAATTAATGAACATGTAAGCATGAGTTTGTTAAATAGTTTGAATATATTCCTTTTTCTTTTTTTTTTTTACCAGCTAACTGGCCTGGAATAAACTATTTGTCTATTTCAGTATGTATAATGTGAAACATATATGTATGTACTTAATTTCAAGAATTAATAAAGTTTTAAATAATAATTATAAGCCACTTAGAAAAGGACTGCTCATGTAGTTTAGTTCTTTATAAATATTAACATTTATTATTTTTAAGATCTCAATAATATATGAGATTCCATTACATAAGTTCATACTGAGGAAAATAAAAACAGGAAAAGAGGACTATATTTAGAAGCTTTCAGCGTCCTGTGAAAACTCTTCCTCTACTCCCCTTGACATACTCAGATCCTTTGAATATTTCTAGATTTCCAGTGATTACAGCAGAATTTTAGATTCATGTATAAATTCTGTAATTTTTGATGATTTCTCAAATCCAAATATATTTTTTGATCCACTGTGTTTGAGATGCTTAGCACAGTGCTTTGGTAATATTCTGAAAACTGGTGATTATATATATTAAAATGAGCTGTATTTCACCTTACTCTACTTAGGACTCATTTCTCTAACTGATAATGGACAGCTTTGGTTAGGAGTATGCAGATATTACTGAGAGACAGAGTCAGCCTATGCATACTGCCTTGATTTCAAATCTATTGTCATAAAATTGTTTACTGAAAGGATCATACTTAAGGAAAGTAATGAGAATGCTCAAAACCAAAGAAGAGTCCGTGTGGCCAGAGAAGACAGGCCAGAGGCGGAGGCAGGTGGGACTGCCTGAATCTCTGTGGTCACCAAGCTAATTCAGAATGTGAGCAGTTGCACAGTAGTTGAAGCTTAGCATGGAGATGTGGGTGAAACTTCCCTCTCTGGGTTCCTGGATTTCAGCTTGGCAAACTCTACAATTCTGTAAACTTTAGAATGACCTAATACTGTGATATCATTTTTGCAATTCAATTCCACTGTAAGAGCACAACATGAGCTTCCACATTAGTGTTATTCCACACTGACATGGGGGGAGGCAGTCTGGCATAGCATGACCAGCACTAGCTACGGAGTCAGAAAGTCAATGATCAAATTCCAGCTCTCAAGTTATTATAGGTGGGACTGGGCTTCAGGACCCTCTGCACAATGTAAACAGTAGAGTATCTGCAGGATGGTACTGTTAGAGCTCTGCCCACACTAAATACTATGTTGTTTTGTGATCATTAATGAAGAAATTGTTCTCATTCAACAAATGTAAAGCATCTTCTACAGGTTAAGTTTTGTGGATATTGATTGTGATGTGAAATATATACTTGGCTCATCTCATATTCAATTTTAAATATTGTCTCTCCATATTTTCCCTGCACTTTTGTTCTTAGTATTGAATAAATGAGTGAATTAGGAGCGTGAATGGTAATCTCAGCAATTATGGATAGTACATAACAGCGTTAGGTGAAAAGTTTACGAGCAGCTCTTTACCTTTGGAAACAGATTTCTTTTGGGTAAAATTCATCCGCTCTGTCATAGTGTTAGAAATTGAACATACAGTTCGCTGCAGGGAGCTTGATTCTCTCTAAAACTTGTCTTTATTCTCTTATAGACGAGATTATCATTGGCCCATTAACTGTAAATCCAAGAATTGTCCTTCATCTGTTCCTCCTTCTCACTCCTCACCACCTCCCATTCGAGTCACTCCATTTTATTTCTAAGTATTTTTCAAATCTGAACCCTCTTTTCCATATTATCACTGTGCTCTTTGAGTTTTTCATCATTCTTAAATAGGCAGTGTTCCCAGTAATCTCACTGGGCTCTCTGCCAGCCGACCTGACCCTTTGAATCCATCTGCTTCCCAGCTGCTGAAAGAGTTCTCCAGAACAAGGCCTGAAAATGGCTTGGCCTTGCTGCAATAGGATAAGGTTTCACATCTTTCTTGTAGCATCTGGCCTTCTTTTCCAGCTCCACATATGTCTCTCTTTCCTGGAAATTCAAAGTGATCCTTGCTCTATGGTTCCTCTCATTTATGCGACTTATCTCCTGTTGTCCAGGACCTGGAACATCCATGTCTCTCTCGCCTGCTCCTACCATGGTCTCCCAGACCACAAATTTCTAGCTGCTTAGTCTGATGATATAAGATTTATGTCGTGCGGTGATCCCTGGTGTTGTCTAAATCCTGAGGAGGGTTTATGAGCTTTCTCTAGGTTCCTAAGCCTCTAAAACTTTTGGATTTTGTTATTTTGGATAATGGTGGGGGTTTTTTGTTTTGTTTTGTTTTGTTTTGCAAAATGGCTTTGAGACAAAACTACTATTGTTACTTCTCTGTAATATTAGAATGAAATATTAGACTACAATACATGGGATTTGGTTGAAATCTCAATGTTTCAAATGTGTCATTAACATTAGATAAATTTTTTAGATGTAGATAAGAGTTTAAAATACATAAATAATTTAAAAGTTAATACTAATTAACTGAAAGAAAAGTAACACAATAGTAGGGTGATACAGAGATACTAGTGAATGGCTTTAACATTTTTTTTTACAAGAACTGAGAAATAATGAAGAGATTTAGCAAATCATAACAATAAAAAGGAAGTTGGTGTGTGGTTCTGTCTTTTCTTCTACCTTTATTTCATCATCTGCAACCGCAGGGAACACAAGACAGAGCTCCTTGGTTCAGGGACTACTTAAGTATGTCATGTCACACACTAGTAAGAAATGTCCTCCTACGGCCTCTCTTTTCCCTTTAGCTTTTCTTGCTGTTTCTACCTATGTAGTGGGCTTAACTTCAGGCTAAGAAGAATATGCCTGGACCTTCACTAATTTACAAAGCTCAGGGAAAAACATCTGATTCTATCAGGGCTGTACAACAAGAAGATGCAAGTGCAGATAATTAATATATGTGCTGCCGAAGTGAGCACAAGTGCAGATAATTAAACATGTGTCAACATTTCATATGAACTTGAAGAGAAAAGTTATATAATGTCTTTCTACAAATGCATCACTGATACTTGATGTGAGATGCTTTGTTTTCAGAATTTGTCTGTCTCTTGTGGATAACAGAAATTAAGTATTTAATTTTAATTTATTTTTGGTTTTTTGGCAATCGTATGTGTTCAGCATACAGTAGGTACTTCTTTTGATATTAAGTGAACAAATTAAATAAACACATAGAGATTCAACTACTGAATTGATTCCTGATGTTTTCTTATGAAGAAGTAAGTAACCGATGCTGTATCAGTTTGATGTCAAACTAATGATGAAAAGATAAAAATATGTTTGTAGTTTAATTTACCACGATGATCTCCACTTTCACGGTATCAGAAACAACAGGACTCGATCATTGTGTCTACTACATTTTGCTTATCTAGCAGGAATTGATGCACAGTTCACCCGCTTCTGCGTCTTGGCTCCTATGACTAGTGGCACCAAGAACGTGAAAGAGCAGATGTCTCCTTCACACTGGCTTCACTGTCTTTGAATGCATCCTTAGAACTTGGACTATATGTTAATTTTCTTCTTAATTTTAGTTATTTGAAGAATTTCTATAGTGTTTTCCATACTGGCTGTGAAAGTGTACATTCCCCCAGTGATGCACATGAATTCTCTTTTGTCCATGTCCTTAGCAGCATTTTTTATCTTGTGTCTTTTGGATAATAGCTACTGGTACTGGAGGAGTGGAGGAGGGTGATGTTCACTGCTGTTTTGATTTACATTTCCTTGATGATTACTGATATTGGACATATATATGTACTAATTTTGTGTATGTCTTTGTTTTCTTGGACACATATCTGTTCAGAGCCACTGCCCATTTTTAAATTAGTTTTTTTTTTCCTTTTAAAAATATACACATAAATATACTCATTTATTCTACTGTGAAGTTTTCGTGTTCCTTATTGCCTCGAGTTGAGTGGACTGACTGGCCTTGGGATTGTTTGGTGGACTGGTGACCCGCACTTCTGACTGTATCTGTCTGAGCCACGGATGCACAGCCGAGAACTCTACATCATCTTCAGTCTTTGCTATTTGGCACAAATATCCTGTTTCTGGGATATCATGAACTAAGCATTTCTTCTCTGCCATACCTTTCTGTCATGATGGTCCTGCCTGCCGGGTGCCAGATGACTGTGAATTGATATCCCTTAAACCATGAGCCAAAATAAACTTCTCCTTCAAACTGTGGGCATTGGGCACTGTACCCAGCAATGGGAAAGCTGGCGCATGTAAAGATTGGTGCCAGAGAATTAGCATAACTGTTGTGATTGTACCTGGCCATACGGTTTAGAAGCCTTTGGGACTCATTCATTCCTTCAGTTTCTCTATGAAATAGAAAAGAAATGTTGAAAAGGAAAAGGAAAATGGGGTAGGGGAAGGTAAAACAGAGAAAGAAAAAATTTCATAAAAAACAAATTGTGTGTGTGTGTGTGTGTGTGTGTGTGTGTGTGTGTGTGTGTGTGTTTGGGAGTTGTAGAGAGTGCAGGAGAATAGGAAAAAATGAGAATCGAGAAGTGTTATATATAGGTAAAAATTCTCAATGTTGAATACAATCATAATGTATGTTAAAGTGTACCATTAAAATCAATTTAAAAGCAAAACATTTTTAAAATAAAATAAAAAGCGCTTGGGACTGCTTGCGAGACAAATTTGGAAAGAATTGGAGAAACATGCTAGAGCACATCAAGAAACAGAACCAGATGTAGGATTCTAATTGAATCTCAGAAATCCAAAATGAAATGACCCAGAAAAGAAACATGGACATGAAATACAAGCTCAGGTGATTTCAGCTGGGAACAAGAACTCCTGTGGGCGTTGGACTGGAGATCATATGTGTTACACCCTGAAAATTTGTCTATATTTTTTCTATATTGTTAGATTTTTTTTTAAGGAAGACTGAAGTTATGAAATGTGGACTAAATAAATGGTACATGATATTTCAAAGCAGCCCAGTGTTCAGGCTGTAGCATCAATGATTCTGGCTTTTTTTAGCCAAATTTATAATAAGAATTAGAAGCAAAAAGCAGAGCAGAGAACTTTGAACAAATTTAGATTTTTGTCCCAGGAGAAATAAGATATGAATTTGGGCTCAAAGGAAGTATGGCTATGGAAGGGATTAACACCATTTTTTAAAAGTACTTTTTATAGAGACAAGAAGAAAGATTCCTTGAGGGTATCTCAGAAATCTTGAAGACTTCATTCATGGTAGGTTCAAAGTTGCAAATGTGTAAAACTATATTTTGAAAAGATAACACTGGGCCCTTTGGTCAATAGTGCTGCCTAGGGAATTGATTTTCAGAATAAATCATATCATTTCAGCCAAATGGGCACTCAGAGCCTGCTGTTGCCATGGCCCAAGGGGGCCTAGCTTCCGTTCACTCTGGTGGCAGATCTTGGGATTGTCCATGTGATGCTGGTCTCACTGACATGTAGAATGTTAGAGTTTCAGACTCAGCAAGGCTGAGCAAGGTTTTAAAAATAGCTTGGGAAGCCAGGCAAGGAGCACCTGAGAAAGCAGCTCATGGAGATGTGAGAACAAAGGTAAAAATAGAATGAATAACTCAGGAATTTGCAATCCAAGGAAGATAGACTATCTGCTGAGGAAAGATTCATGCAGTGAGTAGAGCCAGCTAAAAGAAAGCATATGAGGCTGCAACCAGAAAGTCCATAAGTTTGGGAAAATACAAGCTCTTTAGGAATCACATTTTACCAATCTATGCCCTACGTGCCAGGTAAATAGCAACAAAATTTAATATTTACCCTGTTGGTTTTCGGTTTTATCTTTTTATCCCCTCTGCATTCCTCACTTTGGAATGTGAATATTTATCCAATCCTGTTTCACCTTGGGAGCATGTAACTTTCTTTGATTTTATGTGGACTGACAATTAAGAGTCTGCCTTGAGTTTCAGAACCTTTTGAAAACACTAGAACTACTGAGACTTTAGGGAATGTGTGTCACACATCTAATTGTACCAAGGAGAGTTGCATTGGTAGGTGATATTATGAATTTGCTATTGTCTTTATTTATAGATTCATATGGCTTACAAGGGTGGATTCGAGTATAAAGTTGTCAGGGAGTATGATGTTGCTGTAAGGGTGAAATATCCATCTGATTGCTTTTGTAGTCTGCCTGGGGAGGTTAAGAAGCATCCTCTGAATATGTCTGTGGGTCATGGAGGTGTAACTTTGAGGCCTATGCTTTATTTTTGGCCCATTCCTCCCGAACACTGTTCTTTTGCTCTGCCTGCTGCTCGTCAAGTTTGGAGATTCCTCAAAAAACTAGGATTGGAGGTCTCATTTGACCCCGCTATTCTTCTGCTAGGTATATACACAAAACAATTGCAAGATTTGTATCAGAGCAACATATGTGCACACATGTTTATAGCAGCTCAATTTGTGATTGCTAAATCTTGGAAACAATGAAAATGTCCTCCAACTGGAGATTGGATAAAGAAGATGTGGTTCTTTTATAGAATAGAATATTACTCTGCCATAAAAGGTGATAAGATTGAGGCACCCATACTCAAATGGATGTACCTTCAAGACATCATTATAAGTGAAATAAATAGTCCACAGCTGTGTAAATATCATATATTTTCTTTGGTATGAGAAAATGAAGATGTAAATGAATTCTAGCATATATAGTAGATATAGTGAAATAGACAATTTTTGAAAGGAAATGGAGTGGAGGAATAAGTAAAGAATGGAAAAATAATGTAATGGTAATCAAAGAGGAAAAATCTATGTATATAGGGGCTGGAAAGGTTGTGGGGATGATAGGGGATTACAAAAAAATGAGAATTAAGTTGTGTCATATATTGGTACAAATTCTCAATGTTGAAAGTGACTATGTTGTGTATATAGAATGTACCAATAAAGATTTGAATTTTTTAAAAAAAGAACTAAGAATCTTTTCTATGCCATGCCTTCCGCTGCAATTTTTCTTTCTTGGAGTAAGGGGACCACGGACAAGTCTCTTTAGAAAGTGAGCCAAATTAAATCTCTTTTCCTTTAAATTAAGGGTATTGAGTATTGTATCCAAAATCAGGAATCTTGACTAAAAACTTATATTTTTGTTATTAAATCTTCTCAGATGTAATTTGTGTTTTCTTCCATTTGCATAAGTTATCTCTTTACTCTGTAAATTGTTTCCTTTATTGCATGGAAGGTTCTTATGTTGATATAACCCTATTTTTTTCTTTGTTCTTCCTGTTTGGGGATTTTTATTTATTTTTATAATTTTTTTATCTTTATCAGTACATTATGAATACACATCGTCATCGCATTCAACATTGAGAGTTTGTACCAAAATATGACATGACTTGATTCTCATTTTTTCCCTTTCCACCTGCCCTGCAACCTTCCACTCCCTGTGTACACAATCTTTGTTTTCTTTTTTCTTTAGTATTACCACATTCATTTTCCCCTTGTTATTTACCCTTACATTCTCTTTCCTATTTTAATACTTTGTACTTCACAGTATCAACTATACTATAAGCTACAACTTATTTACGATTTCATTTTCTCACACCAGAGAAAAGATAGGATATTTCATTTAAAAAAAAATTCTTGCTATTTTAGTGTCCTAAAGGTATGTCTAATTTTATTCTAGAAGCTTCATAGCTTCAGGTCTTACATTTAAATCTTTAATTCATTTAGAGTTGAATTTTGTAACTGGAGAAAGAGAAAAGTCTAGTTTCCTTTTTCCGTGGAGGCAGATTCTATTTTATCACAGTGGTATGCTCTAAAAACTGTCCTTTCTCAGTGCATGGTCTTAACACCTTTGTAAGTCAGTTGGCTGAGGAGGAATGAATTTACTTCTATGTTCTCTATTTTATTCCAGTGAAACCTGTCTTTTTTATACTAATGGTATGCTGTATTGATTTCCACAGGTTTGAAGTAGTATTTTTAATCAGTCAATATAATGTTTCCAGCTTTGTTCTTTTATCTGCAAGACTTTCCTGTCTATTCAGGAATTTCCACAGAAACTTTAGAATATTTTCTCTAATCCTATAAAGAATTTTTTTTTTTGGCTTTTTTGTTTGTTTGTTTTTGTTTTGTCTTGTTCTGTTTTGAGTAGGGATCTCACTATGTTATCTTGTAACTCTGTGTCTGTCAGAGTGCTCCAAAAAAACCTAGAACTACATGACTGTATCCAGCTTTATCATTAGTATTTTGAGGGAGATTGCACTCAACATGTAGAATCTTTTAGGAAATATAGATATTTTAAACCATTATTTCTTCTAATTCACAAACTCAAGATGTCTTTCTAATTTTTGAATACTCTTCAGTTTCTTCCAGAATGATTTATTATTTGCCATGTGGCAATCTTTCATCTTTGTAGTTAAATTTATTCTTAGTTATCTCTGCAGGTATTGTAAATAAGACACATCTTGATTTCTATTTCAGCTAATTCACTCTTGGTGTATAGAAAAAGTATGCAGCTGGGCCGGGGATATAGCTCAGTGGTTCCGGCACCTGTCTTGCAAGCTCAAGGGCCTGGGTTCGATCCCGGTAAGCACATAACAATACTGGGTGTGGAGACTCACCTCAGAAGCAATCAGTACCACATACCACAGTGCCGGGCGTGGTGGCTCACGCCTGTAATCCCAGCACTCACGAGGCAGAGGCAGGAGGATT
>PVIR01013813.1:15371-41653 GCA_004026965.1 Petromus typicus
AAAAAAAAAAAAAAAAAAAAAAAAAAAAAAAAAAAAAAAAAAAAAAAAAAAAAGAAGAAAAAGTATGCAGCCTATGTTGACTAGAAGTGTACTACATATATCTTCTCTATGGTAGTAATGTGGGTAACAACTATGTTTTTGCTGAGGCCTGGTGAATTCTCCTACATTTCAGTATTGGGGTCTGGCAACTCTACTGCTGAAGGGGTTTTGCAGCTTTAAATGAAACATAAAAATTTGAGTAATTAAGATTCTTGAATAATGAGCTGTCAGTAAAGTAGAAAGACACCATATTTTAGTGTAGAGTTTGCTAAAAATCAAGGCCTATTTTGTATTCCTGTTCTATTTTGTTTTGCTTTGTTTTCTGGCTCATTGTTAGCAAGTTTTAACATGCATTAAAACATGGTAGAAAAATTCTGGGCCACTTCATGCCTCCAAAGTTCAGGTCAGGGAGAACTGAGTGTTTTTCTGGATGGAAAAATTCATCATTTTGATTTTGAGTGTGAACTTGGCCCAGGAAGAAGAAAGGTGGGAAGTTTCTCTTTCCTTTGTGTCTGAGAATTCATATTCCCTAAAGTGAGAAGAGAAAAGAGTTATATATGAAGAACATAGTGTAAAAATACATTCTTTCATTAAATGAATTAGAGTTTGGGGATATGTATCATGGGTTTTATTTCAGTATTTTGGAGTTGTCCTGAAGAAGTGTAGTTTTAGTTTAATGGTATACACATGTTTGTACTTAGCAGACTGAAAAGATTATTAGGAACATTTGGCTCAAGTAATTGAGGCTTCGAGAAAGATAATACGAAGTCCAAGTGGGCACTGGATAATTCTGTTAGGCACTTTGTTGACCGAGTATATTTATGTAAGTTCCACAAGATAGTTAAAAATACACAAATTCTTGCCAGTGTACTTTCTCAGTATTTCTGGATATCAAATTCCAGCAGCATTTCCCATGGTAAGTAGTGTCCATTTTCAAGCCAATTGCCAGGTGTTTCAGCTATCTGCCGGGAAGTATAATTCATGTGGGGATGTGTGTGAACCTTTCCCAGGCTGTATGATGTTTCAGATGTGTGCTTTGTAAAATTTAGGTATTTCTCTCCATTGCTTTTATTAAGATTCTAATCATTTATTTCTGCAAATAAGTATTTCTGCCTGTCTTCATATAAGAAAGTGCAGTCTGTGGGTAATTTCTAATTCATTATTCATTAAGCTACTCAATAAGTTATATTTTTTAACTTGAGACAGAGCACTGGAGGAGACTTTTTCAATAAAAATATAATAGAAAAAAAGAGATCTGATCATTCCAAGGCTTTAGTTTTTAATTTTTCATTACTTTATTAGGCAATGACTATTTTCTACTTAACTGTTAGGGGAATCAGCCCTCATCAAAATTCCTAAGGATTACAATATATCTAATACTAAGCAAAACATATCAATTAATAGGCATCACATAACTTCTGAAAATATAAGTAGATATAAATGAGTGGTTTTAAGGAGTGTTACTATCTTTGAAATTTATTTTAAGTATTGGTTAGTTTCCTCTCTAAGGATAAAACTGTTTACAACTAAAGAGAGATCCTATGTGAATGGAAGCAATATTGTTGGGTCCCAAATTATAATTGCTTTTTTATCAACTGTAAAAACTGTTACTGTTGGGGCTGGGAATTTAGCTCAGTGGTTCCGCCACTTGTCTTGGCCCCAGTTCTATTCCTTCTCCCTGCCACAACCACATACAATACTGGGTATGGAGACTCATGCCCAGCAGCAATCAGTAGCATATCCCACAGTGCCGGGTGTGGTGGCTCACACCTATAATCCCAGCACTCTGGGAGACAGAGGCAGGAGGATTGCTGTGATGTGAGGTGGAGGCTGAGCTCAGGGACAGCCTGAACTACAATAGTGAAACTCTGTCTCAAAAAAAAAAATGTTACTGTTAAGAACTTAGTGTAAAATACAGTTGCTTCTAGCTTAATATTTGTAAGTAATTTCTGTGCCGTTTCAAATTGTTTCATTGACATTCATTGTGACTCTTTCTTTTTCATTAACCAAATTACTCAAGTAGCTTATCTCTATCTTCTTTAGATTTATAATAATATCACATCTCATTCATATTTAAGAGATTTTTATTTTTAATGCACAACTATCTTCTCTTGATCTCATCATAAATGACTTCAGGGTCATCATTAGCAAGGTGTTGCACTTATAGCAATGGAGTTAATTGACAGTAAACTACTTTTTCTTAACCACCACACCTTACCATAAGGTTATATTTGCAAAGAAGATTATAATCCATGATTATATTTGCAAAGAAGAAAACGTGGCATTTTCCTACATGCTATACTATAATATCAGTGTTATACTGGTAAATGCCTCTGTGTTGGGTCAGTAGGTAGACGTTTTGTTACAGTTGCTAGTTGTCATGGTGTAAATATTTCCACTATGGCTAATTTCATGGTCACTGTGATGCCATGTAATACAGAGACGGGAATACTGTCCATGCTCAACTCTAGCTGATATGCCAGGCTGTAGCACCCCATTAGTTCATAGAGGAATAGCTCTACTTATCTTTTGTGTTTCCCTACCTCAAGTCTCTTGGTTATTTCTCTCTTCCCTGTGTTCATCATATCATTTTGTTCTTTCTGTATTTAATTTATTGGTAATCACTTCATACACTGCTCCCCATCAAACCACATTCTCCAGCACTTCCATTTGTACTACACACAATTTAAAGTTAATCTGGGATCAACCTAGGTTTCTTTTTCCTTCTTTTCTCTTGTATCCTTCTATTTTTTACACTCATTTATCCTGGCAGTCAAAGCTTCTGGAAAAAATAACATATGTGCATATTAAAGTTGTATTTTAACACATAGTACCTAAATTCTGATTGTCCTTTATGATTTTTATCATTCCTCTTAGTTATGTTAATCAATTCTATTATTTCTTATAACTTCTCATAATCCTTAGTTTCTCACATTACTAGATTTCCCACTTCCTGTGAGCAAAAGTCTTAAGAACAGAGATGAGATGAGTCTCAAGGATGAAGTTTCACCCACTTCACTCAGCTCCTACTCATTCTTCCTCATTTCTGTCTGTTGTACATCAAAAAGTATCTCTTTTTATCAAAATTCAGTCCTTACCTAGCTTTTTTGAAAGAATTTCATCTTGTATTTGTTTCATGCTTCAACTCGCTACTACTGTTCCTTTAGAATATTTTTGTCCCTATCTTTCTACTTCTATTCTCTCTTTTTCCTTATACCTGATAGAGCCAACCCCTACCTCTTTTTTTCAATGTATTTTTACACAAAACTATCAAATATTATTTATTTATTTTATGTTGATTTATAAAAAAATGTGGCTTGGATTTCTTTCCCTTTTCATTCCTAATTCCTTTTTACTTTCATGGGAATATGACTTCTGTAGGTTTGCAAAATCATAAGTTTCAGAAAAACTTGTGGTATCTCTTTTCATAGCCCTTGCAATATCCTTAGATAATCAATAAATATTCATTGACTGTGTTATGATACCATCACCTCTCCTGGAACTTCTCTCAGCAGGCAATCAGTGGCTTCTTGCAGCTGTTGAAATGATTGTGTTCTCTTTTATTTTCCATGTGTGTGTTGGAGGGGTGCTGTTGTTATTTGTGGCTTTCTGCAGCATGATAATATTCTGGAAAAGTTTTCTTTTCAAAATATTTTCCTTTCTTGATTTTCATATCTGCATTATCATCTTCATTTCTTCTTGTACATCTGATATCCTGTCATTTTCACTAGTGATTTTGGTTCCACCTATTCCATAAATTTAGATAAGTAATAACTTCCTTTCCTATGAGTCATTCACTCCATGGTCAATTGAGAGAAACGGAAAAGAAAGAGAGAAAGAAAGAAAGAAAGAAAGAAAGAAAGAAAGAAAGAAAGAAAGAAAATATTTCCTACAAAAGTTCTTTGTAGCTTTCTTATTATGATAGCAAAGATTATTCTCTGTAGCTTTTCCTAGGGTATCAAACAATTGGAAAGAGAGTATACACCCAAAGGATAATGGGTAAATATTGTGTTATAATGTGTAAATATTGTGCAATATAAATTATTCATTAGTACATTAGTAAATGAACTCCTAACACACATAGTTAAATCTCAAAAACTTCATGCTCAATAAAAAAGGCCAGACTCAAAATGTCTTATGAAACATTTATATGAATTCAAGAATAGGCACAAGTAATTTATGGAGGTAGAAATCAAAATAGACATTGCCCTTGAAAGGAGTGATTGTCTACAGAAGGGTAAAAATCCTAGTCTTCTAAGGTGATGAAAATGTTCTGCAACTTTATAGGGATACAGGTAAAATGTTTATCTATCAACTTAAGAGTTGAATTTCACCCCATGTAATCATATTTCACTTAACATCAATTAATTTTAAAATAGTCATTTTTGTGTCTCCTCTCTAATAGAACCTTACCTTTTATTACTAATTATTTATTGAATATCACCACTTAGATATCATTAATTCAAACACAGGACTCTATAAATGGACCCAGTGTATTTTTTCTGGTGCTTAACTTTTCTTCTGCTCATTTCAGTCTTACAGTCAACTGTATCCCTACAACTTCAGTTAGACAAATCTCAAGACATCTCTTCTTTGTCTTCTCCCATCTATTTCCTCATTGTGTTCATTATGATGTCTTGTAGGTTCATTTCCAAATAATACTTTTTATCTTAGCATCTACTGAGTTCTAATGACGTTTAAAATGTCCTTGTGTAGATTTTGACCTATTCCTCTTTAAATATCACTTCATCCATCATTCATACAGTTTAAACAAGCATGAAATATTATCAGCACTTTCCTTTAGGCCTTTTAGACTTTTTATTGCCTGCAGCAGAATTTGAAAACTGCTGACCCCACAACTGAATTCAGTCCAGGAACATGTTTGACGTTTACAATGTTTTTTAAAAGTTTGGATTTATTGTTAAGGTCTAACAAATTATTGAATTCTCATTTTTAAAAAATCTAAATTGTCAGTTTCTTTGACTACAACTCAGACAATACCATGCTTTAATTTTAGTAGAGAAAGATGGCCTGGTGAGGAGGAAAGCGGTACCCATGTTAAAGGGTGCTGCTCCTCATGGTCCCCTCATTCCCATGCAATGTGTCCTTTGCTCAGTCATTTTCTGCATGCTGTTCATGTTGTAGTAAAATACAATACAGAAAAAAAACCTTCAAAACTTGGCCCCACATGTTCCTTGAAAATTTTTCCTTTCCTGAAACTGTCTTTTTTTTTTTTTTTCCTTTGCTTCTTTCTGTTCTTTTTATATGTCTGAGTCACTTTCTCATCCCTGGACAACAAGCCTGACACTTACAACATAGAAGAGAGATGTAGTTTGGCTCCTTCATTTTTGCCTGGTGGACTCTTAAGCAGCAGTGTGTGGTGGACACTTGTGGCTAGGGGAAAGCTGCTAGCTTTATGGTGGCCAGGAAGGAGCATGAAAGGAGCAGCCAGCAAAGGAAAAATCCCTCCTACACCACACCCTCGGGGACCTTCCTCTTCTCACAGACTGTCCCCTAAAAGGAAGTCAGCTAAACCACCTCCATGATCCAGTCAATCCCTCAGAGCCCCACCTACAGTAATATGAGTCTCTGTAGAGAAATCTTGTTATAACACTGTATGTTATTTTCTCTATTTAGCAAACTATGACTCCTACATATACTTCACAGATTAAAGTTTAAATTTTCTCTCCTCTCACTTATCTCTGAAATTTTGTACTTTATTATGTTTAATATAACCCTGAAATAACTTCTATCTTTGAATAATTCAGGTCTGGATTTTCTATGCAAGGCTTTGGACATGTGAAGGAACTTCTCTTACACTTAGATCTGCAGGAACTGGCACTTGGATGTGTGCTATGACTGGTCTCTGGGAGTGGTCCCTGAGAGGGGGACTACTGATCCTCATTATGACTGTAGTTCACGCCTGGTCGGGGAAGAGTAAGTCTGTCTCCAGGTCTCCAGTCTGATTCCCAAGACAGAGAAAGGATGAGTGTACGGAGGAACAACATAGAGTCCTGTGCTCCTTCCCATGGACATGATAGGCATTGAAGAATCATTTTCCAGTCCAAAAACATTTTCTACTGGGCTGGAGGACCACAGAGAGGCACACCCAATACAAAAAGCCAAGGTTCATTGTATAGTATGCATTTTCTGAATAGGTGATACCATCCAATAAAGTTAATTTTTCAATTCACAAGCAAAAGAAGATGAATCTCTCTGACTTTAGTTTTTTGCTCCATAAAACTAAATCACCTCTTTGAAATATTAATAAAAGACATTAATATAATTATACCCAGAAGAATTACAAAGACAATTTTAAATCAAGATACAATATTTATTTAAGTGGATACACTTCTTTGTTGTGAAAATTATGCTCATGTCAGAATATTTAAAAAGAAAATAAATTGTATAAAATGTCAGGCATATCCTATAAAGAACAGCACCATCAGAAGCCATGGGCTCTTCAGGGTTGCTTCAGTGACCTAAGGGATGGAAGGCAGCGAGTACTACAGTTTTCCATGTATTTTTGCCTAAGGGTCCTGAAGCTCTGTTGTATGAAGTGTCTCACTCTCCCTCCTTTGCTCTATTCTTTGTTCTTATTTCTTGCTTAGAATTCTCCTTCTGTAGATTCTCCTTCTGTGTTAAAAGCCTTCCCGCTGCATGAGCCTGAACCCTCTGATGTCACCACTGAGTTCCAGACAGCATCTAACCTTGGCCCCTCAGACACACCCACCCTAGACGTTAAAGTGAAAAGCTGATGACACCAGGAAGCAGGACAAAGCAGAGCCTACTCTTACAGATGAGGATGTGACAGTTGTCGTCATGACAGAAATCAACATCCATGATTGGTGGGACAAACAGCACTGTGTGTGTCACCAATGGGGTCTGTATGGACCACACAATGCTACTTCTCTGGGACAGGTTTGGCAGTTTCTAATTAAACATACTCTGAGCCTTCATCTCTGGTACTTTTCAGAAATTGTAAAAGCTACCCAATAATTTTCTAATTAATTCCTTTTCATGTGAGTGAGCCAAGGTTAGTTTCTACTATAACAAAGAATCATGACTAACATGGCTTGAAATGGTAACTTCACAATCTTCTTATGGAATTGCACACAGAGAAAGATTAGGAATTTACAGTACAGCCATATATGAGTTTATATACTCCTTGCAGAAAAAACTATGCACAGATGGCAGATTGTTTTCCTCAACTCCTAACTATGCACTTAATTAAATAAATCTAAGAACACTGAGTTCTTTATTGGGGACATGATAGTAGGGTAGTACTCAATTTATCCTGACAGTAATTCAAAATAATTGCACAATTGTTCCTATCCACCACACTTGGGAACAGGTTAGAAAATTTTTATTGTGCCTCTTTACTTCTGAATCCACTGCTTCTTTGAATAATGAGTGTTCAGACTTTCCAATTCAAGAACAATAGATACTCAAGGTGAAAATGTTTCTGTCATCCAGAAACTTGAGATGACTATAAAAAAGATTAAGTGTATGAGAATCTGAAGACCTCTAGCTTACGTTGTTTTGTTCATATCTTTGCAAAGATATTATTTATAGATGTTGGTGACTGACTTAAGGGCTTAAAATGAAAACTACTTCCCTGAAATAATTTGTAATGGTTAATCAAATTAAGATATTGATTAGAGGTTTTAAAAATGCATATATGCTCTCTGTTTCTGTTTGATAGTTAATCTTGATTGCCAACTTGACTGAAAGATCCCTAGAAAATTGATCAAGCACAACTCTGTTTATGCCTGTGAGGGGCATATGAGTCAAGAGAAGATTGACTATAAGTATGGATATAAATATCTAAGAGGCTGGGAGTCCAGATGGACAGAACAAAAAGCAGAGGAAGGGCCAGGGATTTAGCTCAGTGTCTCTGGCACCTGTGTTCCAAGCTCAAGGACCCAGGTTCGATGCCTGGTAGGGGTGTGGAGACTCACGCTCAGCAGCAATCAGTACCACATACCACAGTGCCGGGTGTGGTGGCTCATGCCTGTAATCCCAGCACTCGGGAGGCAGAGGCAGGAGGATTGCTGTGATGTGAGTTTGAGGCTGAGCTCAGGGCCAGCCTGAACTACAAAGTGAAACCCTGTCTAAAAAAAAAAAAAAAAAAAAAAAAAAAGCAGAGGAAAAGTGAAGCAACCCCGCAGTCACAAGCTTAATTCTTCAATGGGTCCATTCTGTGAAGCTGTCATTGCCCGTGCACAATAGATGACAGATTCTCATTCTCCAAGTGTTGACTTGTCCAGGAACTCTGAGGACCATTCAGGCTTTCAGTCTTGGATTAGAACTGTATGACTGGTTCCTCTGGATCTGAGCCCTCCAGCTTCACAGACAGAGCAGCCACTGATTGATCTCTGTGGCTCTTCAGCTGTGGACAGCCATTGTTCAGCCTCTGACCATGGAAACTCATGGAAACCAGTCTGAGAAATTCCCTCTTACAGTCATATATTTTATTGGTTGTATTTCTACAAGAAACTATGATACATGAGCTAAAAATGTTTACACCATTCAAGAAATAACTTATATAAATATTTAATGCTAAAATTATTGAGACATCATGAGAGTAATACAAAATACCTTATATTCTTTTTTGTATTGTGAAGGAGGAAGAAAATACTCAAAGAAAAAGGGAAAGGGAGTAGGGAAAAGTAAAGAAGGAAAAGAAAAATTTGATGGTAAAAAAATGAAAATAAAGTTTCTTTTTTTTTATTATCTTTATTGGTACATTAAATATACACATCATGATTGCACTCCATAATGGGGATTTGTACCAGTATAAGACACAACTTAATTCTCATTTTTTCCCATAGCCCCACCCACCCTACCACCCCCCCATATATATAAAATTTGTTTCCTTACTTTTTTGTTACAATCTCAACATTGTCCCAGTTAGCTCAGTGGTTCTGGCACCTGTCTTTCGAGCGCAGGGACCAGGGTTCAATTCCCTGCTAACCACATACAATACTGGGTGTGGAGACTCACCCCAGCAGCAACCAGTACCACATACCACAGTGCAGGGCGTGGTGGCTCACGCCTGTAATCCCAGCACTTGGGAGGCAGAGGCAGGAGGATTGCTGTGATGTGAGTTCGAGGCTGAGCTCAGGGCCAGCCTGAACTACAAAGCGAGACCCTGTCTCAAAAAAAAAAAAAAAAAAGAAAATAAAGTTTCTGTATGTAGGGAGTTAGGATTGTAAGGAAGCCAGGAAAATGGGAAAAATAAGCATCAATATGTGTCATTTTGAGTTCAAGGCTGGCTGGGCTACCCAGTGAATTCAGGCTAGTCTAAACTACAAAATGAGACCCTGGCTCAAAAAAATAAATAAATAAAATAAAATAAAAAAGATGTGTCATGTCCAGTTATAAATTGTTAATGTTGAATGTGATCATAAAGCATGTATAAAATGTACCAATAAAATTAATTTCAAAACAAATTATCTTACATTCTTCAATTGCAAACTGTATGTTCACCATTTTGTCAACACTGTTTGCATTACTGTATTATTTTCTCATATATATGTTATGTGCCTATATATGTGTGTAGATATATGTCTATCTGCATGTAGATTATTATCTAGGTAAATAACAAGATAAGAACCACAATATTAAAAATATCCCATGTATATCTTTTAGCCATGTGTGGCTATTATGCTAATCCGATATATAAAGTGTTAGATTGAATTTATTTATTTAATTCAATTCATTAATTAATTCAAATATAGGTTAAGGATTTAGCTCAGTGGTTCTGACATCTGCCTGCCAAGGCAAGGTCCTGAATACAATCCCTGGTACCACATATCACAATACCAGGTGTGGTGGCTCACACCTGTAATCCTAACACTTGGGAGGTAGAGGCAGGAGGATTGCTGTGAGTTCAAGTCTAGTCTGGACTACATAGTGAGGTCACAGCCAGTCTGAGCCACAAAGCAAGACCCTGTTGCAAATGAATAAATAAATAAAATTAATTCAAATATAAACATTAAAAATAAAGAAGCATGAAATATTTTTCAATTTAACAGAGCAAGACTATAGTTTTTCTTTAGATATGAAGAGCCTAAAATATTATTTTCTTTTAGTGTATATCTCGGACATGTGCATTGTTGATATTGTTATATATAGAAATATCATTGGTGTTCTTGATGTCAACAGTGTGGCGTAGTATAAATTATGTTTTTCTATGTAACATTGCAATATTTTTTTGTTCATTCAAACAGTTTCTAGGCAGAAACATGATGTAAGCTAAGTAGATTTCCTTTCTACGTTTCTATAAATTGGGAGTGTGGAACTCAATAAGTTCTAAACAACTCAACTTTTCAACATAGCAATGGATACAGTATGAACTTTAGGCTCTTATTGGCCAGTTTTATTTCCTTGTGTGTAGTGACCCCATATGGATGTGGAATACATTGCAGATCTGGCTCACCACTGACCAATCCTGAGTTTAGGAAACCACCACTCTTATAACAGTAAACTTGCCCAACTTTTGCCCTTGAGGCAGACACTATCTATTATTCTCTGTAGGAAACATCTTCCTTCTTACCAAGATCAAGACTTTGATTACTTCTGGGTCCCAAGATTATTTTCTATGTGAAAATATCTTTGTAAAAAATTACTAAATATATAAAAATAACATAGGAAAACATTCCTGACCATTTATTTAAATATATTATTTAGACTGTATTAGTTATAACCATATCCATGTAAATTTTATCAGTTAATTTAAATATAATTGCATTATTTTTTATTTAAAAATATAGAAAGCTTTTCAACTTAAAATAAAGACATTGTTGATAAAGAATCAAGTACAAGTGATAGTGCTAGAAATATGTCCAAAATACAAAACTAAAAGCCAGAAGATGTGCCTCAAATTTTATGATGACTGACCATTGCAGTTTACTCCAAGAGGGAAATAGAAACAAATAAAAAATCAGGACCAAACTACATGATAGTGGTGTCAAAAAACTTGATATTCTGTGCCACCAAATATATAAGAAATTTGATATATTTTCTTCGAATAATAAATAACCACCACCAACAGCTGCAGCAACAAAATAGCTTCATGAAATCAGAGCTAATGCTCAATATAAAAATTTAAACCATTTTTAGTAGGGTCTAAGAGTTAAATTTGGCCAACCATAGAAAAGCTTAATTTGTTTTAAAAAAAAAAATAGATGGAAAAGTGATAAAACAAATCACAATTTAAGTTATAAAAATTATGTTATAAGAATTTGAGGTCAATTTTTATTGTTATTTTATGAAAAAGGAAATATTTCATCTAAATGAAGACTCATTGAAAACTTTTCTAATATCAACGGTATTTTGATTCAAAATTCAAAATTTTTGAAGACTTATCTTTAACTTTAGATTAGTTTGTAAAGCAAGAGTCTCAGCCCAATCCTATTGTTTTGTGTCAAAAAACAAAAGAAACAAAAACCTCAGAACATCTAGTCTCACAAAATATGTTGATTCACAGCCTATAGTACCAAATTTATAGTGTGACTATTTTATAATTCCTATATCAAGAAAATTTTTCAAGTAAATGTGGTAAATTAACTTTTATCATGACAGATGTTATTCTGGCTATGCTAGGTCAGAAACCTAGGAATATTGGAATCTTCAAATAAGGAAACTGTTCTCCTTTACTACCTCTTTTTACTGTTTTATACATCTTGGAAATATTTGTGATTCATTTTTGAGGTAGATTTTATGGAAATTGTTATGGATATAATTTTTCAGTCATTTCATGTGTGTGTGTAAATGTTACGAACCATGGTCACTTTTTGGATACTAAATAAAATAGAAAACAGTGATTTTTATGCTCCTGTGTACTGTAAAAATGTTGGCTGAATTATGGGATGGCATCACAGAGATTTGTGGTCATCTTAATGACAATTAAAGATTTTCTTAAGAAATAATGTTTTCAAAATATTAAGAGTGTGTGATTTATTATTTCTCAGTTTTACCACAGTATATAGAAAGAGCTAAATATGAGGCTCCAAGGAGAGGAAAAATTATCCATGATTTGCCTATACTAGTGTAAGAATTTATATGGAAGCTCAAACTTTTCATAATTTCATCAAAAATAAGTTTACTTATTTTCTAACATAAATTAATATGCAAGAGGCTTTAATTGACAATATCATGCAAACTGAATGCAAAATTCCTCAAAAAATGTTTGAAAAGCCTTATTGATATTGGTGATTCTTAATTATGCAACCCTAATTGGAAATGCTCCAGTGTTATATCTGTAACTGTCAATCAACTTACATTAACACATCATTGACACCCAGAGTCCATAGTTTACATAGAGTTTACTGTTGCTGTTTTGCATTGTTGATTTTGACAATTGTGTTATAATAGCACCTATTGTTAGGGCATCACACAGAAGAGTTTCACTCCCCAAAATCTTGTGTTCTGTTTACTCATTCCCCGCATCCTCTAATCCCCATAGATGACTCTCTTTGTATTTTTACCTTTTCTAGAATGCCGTACAGTTGGGACCATATAATTTATATTGGCTTCAAATTGGCTTTTTTCATTTAGTTATATACATCTAAGTTTCTTCCATGTCTTTTAATAGTTTGATAGCTAGTTTCTTTTCAGCAATAAAGATTATTTCATTCAATTTTCTCTCCAGTTACATAAAGTTTAGTGAGGAAAAAAACAATCAGTTAATGAAAGATCCCCAGTGGCTTTGGGACCCACAGCAAGAGATGGGGAAAAAAAGCTGAGGACTGAGACACAGAGAAAAAGCCAGCCACACAAATGATAAGCTGCCCACACCTCTAGTAAAATGTAGGGGAAGCAAAAGGCAGCTAACTAAACCAACTAAGGCAGGTTGTATTCAGACCCACACACATACGTGTAGATGTATTCACTTTACAATCACTATATTATTCACTCTATGGTCATTGTAGAGTACAGTAGACATCCATATGCTCCCTCATTAAATCTAAATTTGAATAAGAAAAAGAGCTGCCACGCCAAAGAAGAGGACTTAAAAATTAAACCAAAGAGGAGAAGATAAACAAGATAGAAAGAAGATGCTTATAGAACTCTAATTCTTCTTAGGATAGATCTGTCTTCTTTCTTCTATTTTGTTTCTTCTTTATAAACACTGTCTTTCTTTGCTTAAATTTTGTCCCTCTAATTTTTTTAACTGAGGGTGCATTTCCAAAGCCTGTGGATTTGCTTGGCCAGCAGAGTAGTGGTGCCCATTCCTCTGATGTGCCACCTTTGGTTCCTGACCAAAAGGTAAATGTCACAATGTTACAATGAAACCCCAAAATTTGCAAAATTAATATTCATATATATAATATACTAAAATAACAAAAACAAAATATGTCGTCTGATTTTGATTCATTATTGGATTCTTGAGTTATGATTTGACTATTGATTTCTGTTCCGCTGCCATGGTTATCTGAGAGGAGCCACTATATGATGTCTATCCTTTTTGATTGTTTGTGTGTTTTGTGGCTCAGAATGTGATGTGTCTTGGTGAATGCAGCATGTAAGTTCCAGAAGAGTGTGGATTTGGCTAATATCGCATGGTGGTAGTCTATAGATGTTGGTTACATCACTAATTAATATTGTTGTTGAATCAAACTATGTCCTTGATTTTCTGCCTTCTAGGTGTATTTTTGATAGAAAGGTGTCAAAATCTCCAATTACAATAGTGAATTCATCTATTTCTTTTTGTGGGTGGATTAGCTTTCACCTCATGTAGTTTGATGTTATTCTGTTAGGTATATATAACTTAGCAGTGTTGTATTCTTGCATAATCAAACCTTACAAATGACAAATTGTCTCCTTAATTCATTTTTTTTTTAGGTTTTTTTGAGATAAGGTCTTGCTTTGTGGTTCAGGCTGGCCCTGAGCTCAGCCTCAAACTCACCTCACAGCAATCCTCCTGCCTCTGCCTCCCAAGTGCAGGGATTACAGGCGTGAGCCACCATGCCCGGCACTGTGGTATGTGGTACTGATTGCTGCTGCGCGTTAGTCTCCACACCCAGTATTGTTATGTGGTTACTGGGGATCAAACTGGGGTCCTTGCGCTTGGAAGACAGGTGCTGGAACCACTGAGCTAACTCCCCGGCCCTCAGTCTCCTTAATTCTTAATAACTTCCCTTGTTTCATATGTCCTCCATCTCAAAGTAAGGTCATGTTTCTTACCTTCTCTCAAGGTTAGTACAATATATTTTTCTTTTTTAGACAGGATTTCGCTTTGTAGTTCAGGCTGGCCCTGAGCTCACTGTAGCTTGGGCTAACCTCACACTCACAGCAATCCTGCCTCTGCTTCCCCAGTGCTGGGGTCACAGGCACGAGCCACCACGCCCAGCTAGTATAGTATATTTTTCTCCATCAGTTTCCTCTACCATGTGGGCCTTTACATTTAAAGTGGTTTATTTTTTATATACAAAATATAGTTCAGTCTTGATTTTCTGGTTGATTTTATCTGCCTTAATTGGTACATGGAAACCATTGATGATCAAAACGATTATTCATAAATCTGCATTAACACAGATTATATTTGTTACTATTTTCTCTTTAATGCCCTTAACCTCCTTGTCTATGACATTTAATGTTTTAAATTGCCTTCTTATGTTATTCTTTTTTTTCTCCTTTCTCAGCATATCAGTTATATTTATTTTAATGGTTGCACTAGAATTTAAAACTAATCTATGTTTATATTCAAGCAATATTATATTACTTTGCTAGTAATCTGTTAGTAAAGAAATTTTTCTAATTTCTCTTTCTTGCCCTTTATATCATTGCTGTCCCTTATTTAGCTTATATGAAAATTAATACATAATATGTACATGTGAGCAGACATTAATGAATACAACTTGGTATCATTTTGTGAAAAATCTCTGTTAGATCAATTAATGACAGAGTGATTATTTTATGTCACTTGTTCATTCTTCAAATCTCTGTTTAGAACTGAGTTTCTTACCTGTGTCAGTTTTCTTATTTTTAAAATAATTTCTTTTAACAGGTCCACTGTCAACAAATATCTTCAATTTTTATTCATCTGAAAGTACTTTTCATTTATGTAACATAGCTTTGCAGGAGTCAGAACTGCAGGCTGTGGGGTTTTTTTATTTGAACATTTTGAATTTTGATTCCTGCTTACATGGCCTCTGAAGAAACATTTTATACACTTTTCATCTTTATCTCTAGATGAGTTAAATTAACCTTTCCATGGCTTTTTTCAAGGATTTTTTCTTTTAAATTCAGAAAGAAAGGCAATATTTTTTAACAAGCTGCATAAAACTACACAGTTTTATGAAACTGATTTTTGATAAAAGTATTTGACTGCATCAAAATCTATGAATTTTCTCCAATTTCAATCTGTGGTTAACTGTTTTATTTTGTATCTATTGGGTTTATTGGTTTCTGATTTTTAGCATTCAAGATATACTCATTCAAGAGGTATATTTACTATATTACTAAGAATTAGGATGAAAATAATGTAGAATACTTCATTATGATATATTAATTAGAATCAAATGTTCTTATTTTGGATATAGTAGATTAAAATTATTAAAAGTAATTTTATCAACTTGCTTGAAATTTTTTAAAATGTAGTCATAAGGTAGGACAGAACTGAACTAAAACACTGCTTAATTTTTCTTGACATTAATTTATATATGATGAAGAATCCAAGATGAAGGGTAGCCAGCACATAGGACGTTAGAAACAGAGCGCCACAGTCATGAAGCCAACCCGAAACTGTCTCTTCACTCCCAGAATTTGTATCAACTATTTTTACCATTTCCTTTATTTTGCGTGGGTTGGGACTCTGGAACGCAAATTTTCCAGACTCCGTGGCCACTGAGCTTATGTGGCTGAGGAAATGCAATGAAATGCAACTTTGTGATTTTTGGAAAGTAAAAAGAAGACAGAAGCCAATCCTCTTCTCATGAGAGTTGTCCTTGGGAACATCATAGCCTCCATTTTGTTTTCAAATCATTATTTGGAGTAATGATAATCATTACATCAGTAGCAGTTTCCCAGCATTGCCTCTGGATGGTAACTTATCACTCTGCCACCTAGTGACAGTCGTTTTCTCTCCCTTTCTTCTGCTAACAAAAATTTTTACAAATGTTGAATAATCTGTATAGAGAATACAAAGAATTTATTTGTCAATATACCTAGAATGATTTCTATTTCCTGTTCTAAATGCTATAACACTCTGCATGTTCATATGAGGAAAAGGAGTTTCTAGAATTGACTGAGGCCAGAAAGAGTCCTTGGTAGGAATTGGACTAGAATTAAATCTCTTCCACTTCTTTTAAATATTCTACATCTGCACGTATTTAAAATGTGAAAAATATGGTAGACTTATATAGAATTTTGTTTGAATTTTAAATTTTCTTTGACTAGTTAAGTGTCCCTATGCAAGTCAACTCTGGGCCCCAAGCACTTCTTACTCAGAAGTGATTAGATGGCACAGTAATGTCATCCAAGATAAATGAAAACATAAAATTCAGTGAGGCTAAGAAGTAAAGAGAAGTCCCAGGATGATTTGGAATCAGGTAGATGTCTAAAAATCAAGAAAGTTTTTGCTTTTGAAGGGAGAACAAGTTTTTGGAAACTAAGAGCCTTAGCAAATAGAGGATATGAGAAATAACTTATTGGGGGTTATTGTAGATGACTTGGTGAAGGTTAAATACAGAAAGGAAAAGACAAAAGAACGTAAGGGAGAGGAAGTTGGAAAAATGTGAAGAAGGAAACTGTCAATTTAAGGATAAAGAAAGTTGAAGCAGCCAAAGATGTGATCACAGTGCAATAACTGCCTTTGTAATTGACAATAGCATATTGTGATAATGGCAAACAGTCTAATAAATAGTCATGTAATACCAGGAGTGTGGGTGAGGGTAGTAGCAGAGCTCGCTAATAGCAAAACAAAGAGCCAATATGCAAAATTGTTTAACACTCACTATAATATAAACATAATTCAGAAATACAGAATTACAATAATAAACGCTTAAAGTTATTTCTTCAGAGATATCTGAGAGATGAGAAAATAGAGGGTTAGCTCTGTGTTCATTCATACAAGTATTTGGTACATTACAAAATACTTGGGTACCTGTTTTGATATTTTACAAAAATTAACACAAAGTACAAAAATTGCAAATATTTAAGTCTATAAAATCACAAACATTTTAAGTTTTTATTTTTGTTCTGTTGATTGATATACTTGGTCAATAAATGGCTTATAACTTCAAAATTTTACATAGACACACACACAAGTTCTTGAATTTTTAATAATATTTACTTGAATGCATCAGTGATTTATAAAACACTCCACCTTAAAAGCTTTTATCAAACACTGGATACTCCACACAGATGAAGCAGATTAGAAACCTAAGCTTGAATGTTCAGTACGTATAAGACAAAGCTTCTTTCTCTGAACTTTTCTTCCACTTTGGTTTCCTTTACTGAAGTGCCACCTTTTCAATCTTTCCATGGACTCTTGGGGGCTTGGTGGACGTAAAAGCCCTAAATGGCAACACTTACTGTTGTTTATGGTTTGTTGTCAAGGTTACAGAAAGAGCAGGCAATGAAACTGCCTTCATAACATGCCTTTGCTACAGCATGAGAGTTCCAATTTTCCAGTTGTCCTTGGATCTGAAATTTGGCTTCATAATTTGGGTCTGTCCCACGAGAAAGAAGGCCAAGTTTACATTGTGTACTAGATGCTTCAGTGGTTGACATTTTCCTTTCAAATGTGATATGCATTTTATAGATTGGAACACAATGTACAGTAATAAAACTGTATAATGTAGTTAAATGTGTTTTTTATTCCAAAGTATTTCCTCTAATCTTATTTCTTCTTATTTTTTCCATTGTTAGTTTTTATTGATTAACGAAGACAAAGATATATGAAAGGTCAAAGATATGAGCAAATCAATCTTTAGTAATTATTTCCCCTAATTTTGTTTATTTGCTTTTTAAAGTTTCTCATCATGAACCTCTGTAAAGAATTACTGACTTTTTAACACAGATGCAATACAAATTAGACAGGTCTGAAATCACCATAAGAGACTAACGGTAATAAAATGATGATAGCCTATTCCTATGTTAAGAGTTGCACATAAATTCTGGTCTTGTTTTAGAAATAAATGATAGCTACTCTTGCCATGAAAATTAATTAAAGCATTAGGAATTCAAAGCTAATTTTAAGGCCTACTCTGATTTTATAGAGTGACAAGAGAAATGTAGCTTGTGATCATACCTACTAGATGACAGATTTAATTTGTAAATAAAAGAAAGGACTTAAAATTAAAGATAGTATCAGAAGTTAATATTAGTTAATATTAGATAGTCATAATTGTCAAGATCATCCAGTTTAGAGGTTTAAATGATAGTTAAATGTAACTTGCCTGTCAAGTTGGTTGGTATTTTCAAAATGAAAATAAAACAAAATGTAAGTCATTCTAAAAGAAGAAAAACAAAACTAAAACACAGAAAAACATCTGCATAGAATTTCTGTGTTCTTTACCAGCAGTGTCCTAGTCGCCGGGAGTTAGGCATTAGGAGGAAGAGCATTTGCTTAGTCACACCGGGTCTTATGCGCTACATAGTTGGAAACTGTATTATAAAGCCACTGTGATAAAAATAGTGTGGCACTTGCAAATTAACAGACAGAAGGATCAGTGGAGTAGATTAGAAGACCCAGAAACAACTCTAGATACACACTAAACCACCTCATCATTGACAAAAGAGTGAAATACTCTCAATGGAGGAAAGATAGCCTGTTTAACAAATGGTGTTGGAAAAACTAGGTTTCAGCTTGCCACAGACTAAAGCCAAACCTGTCTCTCTCACTGTGCACTAAACAAAAAACAAACTGGATTATAGACCTCAATATTAAAACAGAAACACAACCTGCTGCAGAACAGGTTATTTTGGAGACATTAGCTTGGTGAAAGACTTTATGAATGAGATGTCTATAGCATGAGAACTAAAAGAAGGAATCAACAAATGGGATCACATCCTATTAAAAAGCTTCTCCATAGCAAAAGAAACCACTGGCAGAGTGAAAAGACACCCAACAATTTGGGAAAAAAAAATTTTCCCAGAAGTTTCTCAAAGGGCTACTATCTAGAATATATAAAGAACTTAAAAATCAGTGTCTCCCTAAATTTAAAGACCCAATTCAAAAATGGGCATTTGCAATGAACAGATATTATTCAGAGGAAGAAGAAGATGAAGAAATGCTCAGCATTGCTGTCATTTGAGAAATGCAGATGAAAACAACACTGAGATTGCATCTCATTCTACAAAGAATGGCTGCTATTGCCAAATTAATTAGCAACAAATGCTGGCCAAGTTGTTCAGAGAAAGGAACTCTTCTCGCCTATTGATGGAAACATAGACTAGCACAACTACTGTAAGGATCAGTGTAAAGATTCCTCAAAAAACTAAGATGAGGTCCCATTTGACCCTGCTATTCCCTTGCTAGGGATATACATGAATGAATTAAAATATTCATATCACAGTGACATGTGTGTACCCTTGTTCATAGTAGCTCAGTTTGTGATAGCTAAATCTTGGAAATAACCCAAATGGCCATCAACTGAAGACTGGATAAAGAAGATTTGTTTTGTTATTTTTTTAGTAAGATGGAGAATTATTCTGCTATAAATACTGATTAGTTTGAGTCATTTATAGTCAAATGGCAATACCTTGAGGACATTCTCATAAGTGTAATAAATAGGTCACAGATGTGTAAATACCATATCTTTTCTCAAGTACGAGAAATTGAAGATGTAACTGAGTTCTGAAATGTATAATAGATATTGTAAAATAGAAAATATTCAAAGGATAAATGGGGGAAGGGGGAAGTAGAGAAGGGAAAGAAAAAAATTTTGTTGGTAAAAGAAGGAAGCAGAACTTATACATAAAGAGGGTTGGAGGATTGTGTGGTGGGCAGGGCAATGAGAATAAAAAATGAAAATTAAACTGTGTCATGTCCTGGTACAAATTCTTAATGTCAAATGTGACCATGATGTGTATATATAGAATGTACTAATAAAATCAATTTTTAAAATAGCCCTTTCTGGCTGAACAGGCTACATTCAAAGGAATGTGTGGAACACTTTGGCTTCCTTGTATCAAAGGCAGCATCATGTTCAGAAGTCGTTTTAGTCTCCTTGGCATGGTATATAAGGCATGTACACCAAAACAAATATAACATTCAAATAGAAACCCGCTTGAGAATCAATGACAGCACATCCTGACATCTTTGTCTTCCTCCTTTAAATGTGTGAGGATCTGAGGGAATATGTAAAATGAAATCCCCTCTTGCTTTGAAGGCACACACCTGCATCTACTCCGAAGGAAACGCTTCCTCTCTACCTCGGGGAAAAAGTAACTTTATGACCTGGCTTTTGAAGGTTCGGTAGGTTTTTTTAAAAGATGGCTTTATTAAGAAATCTTACAGTTTAAAAGCACTACTTTTCTCAAATTCTGTGCTTGGCCTTAGATGTATGTGAGTTTTAAATAGTTTAAGAAAAAGACTCTATCTTTCAGCATGTGCAGGTTGTACTGCATCATACTTCTAAGGTTTTGAGAAGTAGTACAACAAAATTGTATTAACAAATCTTAACCTAGACTTTTCAAAAACTGAATCATGCCACCCCTAAACCAGTTTTGTTTCTTTTTACTTTTTTTTCTTCTAACTTATTTGCTCTCTTTCCCTCTGTCCATCTTTTTTTCTCTCTCTCCCTCTTGTCCTATTAAAATCTTTATCGCTCAAGGAAAATATGAGAAATCTCTGACATAGTAAAAGAGATAATCGATTCCAAACTAGAAACTTTATAAGTTTCTTTTACCCTTAAAAATCTGTAACAACTCCTAGCCCATTATCACTTGTGAAGCATTAGCACACTTATTATCTCATGGTATAATGAGAATTAAATGAGATCTGCATTGTAGATTTCTGATTCAACAATCTTTTTTTTCTCTTTTAAGTTCCAAACCACTGAAGAAAAATTGCAATCATTTAATATAAATTTTTTTTGCCAGCTTTAGTAATTAATATCACTTCAAAGAGGAGATATCATTGATTTTTCATTATTGTAAAAGGTACAGTTCTCTAAACTGTAGTACTTTGTGCATCAGAGTAACTTCAAAGACAGGGGTTTTGTGTAAATTCTGACCATTGAAATTAAGAGTCATGTAGCTGACCGGCAGGCGATTCCATGCATGTGTTGGGCGCGCAGAGAATCTGATTGGCACTACAATTGAATTTTAGGGCGATGCACTTTGCAGAGGAACAAAGCTGCCTCGGAAACAATGGCTCTGAAAGCTCTTTTACATTCACATCACTCTCGATGTGTCTGCACATCATAAATGGGCTTCAGAGTACAAAGTCGGAAATTGGAGTGCACAGCACGTGGCTTTTCTAGGCAAGTCTAGATGTGGGATTGAAAATGCCTGAGGTTGATTTCCTTGTCCAAATTCTGCTTGCATAAGAATCTGACCCTTATACCCCCTCCTGCTGCTCACTCTCTGCCCCAAATCAAACATTTGCGTTGAAGTAAAGAAAACTTAAATTTTAAAAAAAAAAAAAAAAAAGGGCAGGGGAAACGCTAATACCATCAAGTAAACAAATACTCTCAGCATCTTCTGTGTAGAGTCCTACCTCACTGAGAACTCTTGACTTCTTTCCTTTAAAATTTGCTAGTGGCAGACAGGTGGCAGCTCCTGAGCTTGTGCTTGTGAGAGGCTTGTTGCATCCACCTGGAAATGGGCATCGTCTGCAGGAGTCTCACTCACTCAAACTTTCACTAATTTTCTCTGCTGGGATCCTGCCTGATTTCCTGTTGAAGAAACAACAAGTGACACTGTAACTTGTCTTTTAAAAGGAAGAAAATAAAACTAAAGTTTAAATCTTTGAAGTTTTACCTGCTTTGTTCCTAGTTTCCAGGGTCCACTGATTTGATTACAAAGCCTGTTTATACATCTATGGAGTAGTTAAGGCACTTTGATATGCTATTAAAGTGAGAGAACATTGAGCCATAAGAAATGAACTTCTGCACCAGGAGAACTGGGAAAGTGGTTCAGTTGACCAAGGAATGCTTTGGCCTGGGAGCTGACATTTTTGTAAGAAATAATCACAAACGTGCTTAGAGATCTAAACTACATTTCATTTTATTTGTTGATTTTGGTGCATGGCTAAATCCCATCATTCACCTGAATATGGGCTTCTTTTGTTCCTTTTCAGTGCATTCATGTTTGGTTACTCATTTCATCGTCATATTTTTAATTATTCATTTAATAATATGATGAGTTTGCATGAACACACTGCCCATTCTAAACTCTAGAGACAGAAATAACTTCCTTTTTCCTTCCAAGCATTTTGTAAATTTTGATTAGTACAATTTTGCCATATGTAATAATCACCTTCATCATAATGAACTTATACCTGTATTTAATATATCTTAAATCACTTTTCCCATTCCCTTACCCTCCCCTCAACCCTTTTCCCCTCTTGATTTACAAAAGCTTTGTTTCCATTTTTTCCTTCCATCCTCTTTTTATTTTTCTAAATCCTCTTTCTGTCTCTCCTCCCTGTTTACCTTCCCATTTGAACATGCTCTTCCTATTTCTCAGTATCTAACCTCCATTTAGCTTCTCATTTACCCTTTATATTTCTCCCACAGGAGAAAGAATGCAATATTTAAAGTTGTGTGTCTGAATTGTTTCGCTTTAAATTATGGTGTCAAGGTGCATCCATTTACCTAAAAATGTCTCAAGCTTATCCTTCTTAATGAACGATGGTAGTACTTCGCTGCATATAAAAACCACATCGTCATTATCCACTCGTCGTTGATGGGCATACAGACTGTTTCCAAGACTTAGCTATCATATATTGTGCAGCTATAAACATGGATATGGATGGATCACTGTCATGTCTCTCTTGTTCCGCAAGGAAGAACACAACACACTACTGGAGGTGCAAGCCTAGAATAATCATCTTTATTATTTCCGCGTTTGCCCTTTATATAGCCTGGCTCGGCACGCCCCCAGCACCACCTAGACTCTTCCTAATAAGGTCAACGAAGCAACTTGTTTTTTACTCAGAGGCAGAGGCCTACGCCCCCTTGGCTCAGTGCCCGATGCCATCTTAGATCGGCTCACCACAGATCACTGTGGTATGATGCTTTTAACTCTGTCATGAAGGTACCTAGAAAATGAATTAGAAGAATCAAATCAAGTCTCAAATTTAAGTTTTTGAGGAATCTCCATACTGATTTGCATAGTGGTTGTACCAATTTACACTCCCACTCCTTATTATAAGGGCTTTTCTACTGAACTGTTTTCTGTCTTCTCCACTCCTGGAGGTCAACAGAATAATGCTGATGTGGCTACCTGGATCAACTGCTCAAGACAAAGATGCCCCCTCAGGCACTTGCCATGGTACAGTGATTGACAGGTCCTTCCCCCTTTCTCCTCAGAAAAACCCTCATCTTCTCAGCTGAGGCCACACAATCCATGATGTGTGGAGAGAGAGAGAGAGAGAGAGAGAGTTTGAGTGGTGGCATCTAGGCCTGTCAGCCCCATCTCTGTGCTGTACAATTCCACGGTCATTTCACTTCCAGAGCTCTCGGTGCAGCCACTGAGGCTTTGTGGGGACTATTTCTCAATCCAATCTCTCCTTCTACATATATGCAATGAAATATTCTCATGATTTTCAGAGGATCAAGTCTTTGACATTATTCCTGAAATGTTTGGAACAACTACTACAAAGGCCAGGTGTTTACATGAGCAAAAACATAAACCTTGACAAATCTCATTACTTATACAAAAATTAATTAAACTGGATTTGTTTGTAAAACATACAACTTTAAAAATTAATAAAAATATTATAGGAAGTATTTACTATGCAAAAAGACTTTCAATATCATTAGTCATTAGAAAAATTCAAGATAAAATTATGATAAGTATCCTTACAGACCCAGCAGAATGACCAAATTTTTAAAATAATGTTGATATCATCAGGGGCCAGGGATTTAGCTCAGTGGTTCCAGTGCCTGCCTTGGAAGTGCAAGGGCCCAGGTTCAGTCCCCAGTAACTGCATTCAGTGATGCCAGGTGTGGAGAGTCACATCCATCATCAGTCAGAAACACATACCACAGTGCCAGGCACGGTGGCTCATGCCTGTAATCCCAGTACTTGGGAAGCAGGTCAGGAGAATTTGCTGTGAGTTTGAGGCTGAGCTCAGGACCAGTCTGAACTACAAAACAAGAACTTGTCTCAAAAAAAAAAAAAAAATATATATATATATTGATATCATCAAATGCTGACTAGGATGTTGAGAAAGTGAATCACTCATACATTGCTGATGAGAATGTAAAATGGTACAGCCACTCTGGAAAACAATTTTGACTTTTCCTTTTTTTTTGATTGACTTTATTAAAAAACAAAATATATACATACATATATATATATAAAATACTATATAGTATTATATATAGTTATATATATAGTTTTATATATATATATATATATATATATATATATATATAAAATGATCACATTCAACATGAGAATTTGTACCTGTACATGACATATTTTGATTCTCATTTTCCCCCTTTCCCCTGCCCTCCCTGTAACCCTCACCCCTATATACATAAGCTTTGTTTTCTCTTTTTAATCATCAAAATTTTTCTTTCCCTTCTTCACTTACCCTTACTCTTATTTTTCTGTTTCATTGTTGAGAATTTTCTTCCTATTTCCCAATACTTATCATGCATTTTGGATCTCATTTATACCTTTAGTTTCTCATGCCAGGGAAATGAAATGGTATTTACACATCTGTGTCCTATCTCACTTATGAATATGTCCTCAAGATACATCCATGTGAGTATAAATTACTGAAATTTATCATTCTTAATGGACAAGTAATATTCCATTTTATAGAAAACCCACATCTTCTTTATCCTGTCTCCTTTGGCCTTTTCTTATAATATCAAATACACAACCCAGCTATTGCACAGTCAACAAAAATTTTCCCAGAGAAATGGAACATATTTAAAGACAAAATATTTAGATTTATTCATTACAGTAGAATGAATCAGTAGATTCAGTAGAATGGCAGTAGATTAGATGTCTTTCAGTGGATGCACTGTAAAACTAGTTGTGGTATGTCTATCTGAGCTCATACAAGTTTTATAAAAATGGGAAAACCATAGACACAGATAACAGCAGGAATGACTCAACAGTAAGTTTTTCTGAGTAGTAATGGTCACATACAAATAGTATCTGTTAGAATGTTAAGGCTGTTAAAATAACAAAACTATAAAAATATAGGGTCGACGTGTGGTCACATGGGTCATGGATAAAGATAGAAAACTGAGCTATAAAACAGGAAAAAGAGGGACCCTCCAGATGCCTGGAGTGCATCTTTCCTAGCAAGGTAGACTAGATGTACAAATCTACTTTCATGAAAAAACTGCATAGAACTAAATGTACATATATAAGTACAGATTAACTTGGAAAACATGAATTAAATTGATGGCTTGAATCAGCATATATATCCTGATTTTGATATTATACTACAGATTTATGCCACAAATTGAAGAAAACATTAAGTATATGTAGGCTCTTTTTATATATTTTCATATAATTATACTAGAGTCTTCATTCACATCAAAATAAGAAGTTAAATTTCAAAACACAAATGCACATTTCCAAGTATTCTAGTAGTAACATTGCATAACATTTGGGGGAATTTTAAAACTTCTTTATTTCATATACTCTCTGATTCATTCTCTGTATGACATTAACTATCAAGTTTTCCCCAGTCTGTTGCATGTGACTATCTTTCATTTATTTATAGAGATACTCAGTAATTCAGTGTATCATTGTAATGCAGTTTGTGTGGACATTTTCTTTCTTTTTTTAATCTTTATTGGTACATTAAATATACACATCATGATTGCACTCCATAATGGGGATTTGTACCAGTATAAGACACAACTCAATTCTCATTTTTTCCCATAGCCCTACCCACCCTACCACCCCCCCCATATATATAAAATTTGTTTCCTTACTTTTTTGTTACAATCTCAACATTGTTCCCTTTCACCTTATTTTACATTGAGCATTTTCTATTTCACAATATATAACATACAATGCTAGGACTCATTTACATCTTCATTTTCTCATACCAGAGAAAAGATGCGATATGTATCTATCTGTGACCT
>PVIR01013814.1:0-27246 GCA_004026965.1 Petromus typicus
ACAACTTAATTCTCATTTTTTCCCATAGCCCCACCCACCCTACCACCCCCCCATATATATAAAATTTGTTTCCTTACTTTTTTGTTACAATCTCAACATTGTCCCCTTTCACCTTATTTTACATTGAGCATTTTCTATTTCACAATATGTAACATACAATGCTAGGACTCATTTACATCTTCATTTTCTCATACCAGAGTCTCACTTACTTTTAACTCTAGATCACAGGTGCCACGAGAAAAATAACTAGCAATGGCTTTTTTGTAAAAACTATCTATTAATGGTAGCAATTAACTTCAGTTTTTCCTTCCTTTACTAGTAACCTAGTTGTGTGTCTCAACTGTCCCTGAATGAACAACAAGCATATGTCCTGAGCTCTACATGATCATCTTGTTTTTGATGAATCGTGAGTGAATATTAGAAAACACAAAGGACATTGCAGGTGTGAGATATTTTATAAAGAGTGAACTGAAAGGATTGTACATCCACATTTGTTTAACTTCATAGAAAACTGTATAATAGAATAAGACACGAGAAACATGTGAAAATTTAACTATGGTCACTGCAGAGAGAGAGAGAGAGACAAAGAAAGAAGTGTGACAGGATAAATATCACCAATAACCAATATTGCAACTTCATTTATATGGCTTTACTTGTAAAAATAAATTTAAGAATATTCTTAAGTAAAATAGATGTTTTGCATTTAAGATGACAATGATTTTGTTGTAATCATTAGAATGCAGATGATGATGCTCCATTTTTAAATAAAGTTAGCAGCAATTTCTGAAAAGGGTTTATAGCACTTTTTTTTCAATAAATGAAAATAATAAGCTTCATGGTGCAGGTTGAATGTGAGTGTAAATAAGAATGCAGCCTGCGTCAAAGTTACTACCATGTATTCAGGTGAGAAGCAAGAAGGTACAGTATTTTCATCTGTAATTCAAATCTGTGTAATACGTTTTCAAAAAATAAGACAGTATGCAAGTATTTTAAATGGCAATCCTTTCTAAGAATGTTTTTCAGCTTTTTCTGCCCTCAAGAAAATCAAATAAATTAGACTAGACCAAGCATTAATTGGTTGCCAAGATGCATTTTTGTAAAAATCGTTTCAGAGTGGTAGCTGTTCATAAAAAGACTAATTGCAAAGTGGTTTAAATTATGATTATTATGATTTCATTGTTCAAAACAATTTCCCCCTTAGGATTATTTTTCCAAGTCATTTATTTCACTTTACCATATGACCTTTTAAGAAATTCTATAATCAGCATACTTTCTGGGGACAAAATGAAGAAGATGCAGAGATCACAGATACATGGGGACATCAGCTTTCTTTGCTCCTCTTTCTTTCCTCTTCCTTTTACTAATTCATTCTCCTCCTCCTCCTCATCTCTCCAACTCCCTCTCTGAAAGCCACACATTTTCTTATTAAAACAATTTAAATAAGAAAGACACAGAATGTGGGAAACAAAAATCCTGTCTTACCTAATTGCATCATACTAATTTAGCTTTCTCTGAAAAATCACCATATTTTTAAAGTGTCTGCAGTTTTTAACATGAAAAGGAATGTAAAAGGGGTTAAATATGTTTATATGAATGTATGACTTGAAATACAATGTGTGGCATACATAATATGAATATATATCTTTCTGTTTGTTTTGTCTGAATCTCTATTTTCCATGATGCACAAAATTTTGTTTATAAATCTTAAAATTGCAGTTAAGTATGTAGTCTGCCTTTACCGAGACTCTGAAGCCTTGAAAGTTAGCTCTTTCCGTGAGGCACAATTCAGTCATTTCCTTCCTGAGGACCAGAGGGTACCAATGTGTAGCCATCATCAATACATCTACAGAAAAAGAAACTCAACCCAGGGTATCTGCATTTGCGTAGTGTAAAAAGTTGTTACAACGTTAGTCCCCAGCGCAGAGATGATATTTCAGGATGTAGTTTCACTTGTTTCCTATTTTTTCCCCATACATTGAGCAGGGGTCCATACAGCCTAGACCAAACCAACAACTCTCTGATTTTCTAACCTCAGAAACTGCATGGCCCCATCATTCGCAGGTTGAATCTGTAAGCCTGGATGTGACCTTGCTTGGAGACAGGGCCCTGTGGAAGGTAATAGGGTAAAATGAGATTGTAAAGCATAGTCTTCACCTGGCAGAGCTGGTGTTTTGGTAACAGGAAAAAGAGACACCAGAGATCTCTCTCATGCTGCCCCCAAAGGAACTGAGATACATCAGTCCACCGGAGAAGGTTCCAGTTTACCAGCCAGGAAACAAGGCCTCCCCAGACACCCAGCCACTGTGAAACACCTTGACCTTGAGTCATAAGAATATGAATTTCTGTTGCTCTAAACCAGCCAGCCCGTGGTATTTTAAAGTAGTCTGAGAGGACTAACTTGGATTTAGAAATCCAGGTAATGGAAAGTAGATGAAAAATTAGATGAGAAACATAGGACAGGAGGGGAAACTCAGGGAACAAGGTCCCTGAGGTAACGGAACCTGGAGGACAAATGACTTTCACTGAACAGAACTGGCATCTAGAACCTTTTAGACAGGAGGTTTCAGAGCTTAATGAACCTTCTGACTTCGAGGGTGTACACTGTTTAAATTGAACATATGTCCAGATCTTACCCTATGTTCTTCATCTCAAAGAATGAATGAGCCTTCTAATTGTGATTAAGGTTTTGGGATTTTGCACAGAATATAAATTAGTCCAGTTATTCCAGATGAGGGTTCCCCAAGAAACCTAACCAGAGACCTACTGTGTGACCCGGAAGTGCCACTTCTGGGAATACACTCAAAGGAAGTGAGAATGAATGAACATATACCTACCCTCCCATGTGTAACATGGCAGAATTCACAATATCTTAGCTATGGAAAGTGTGCATGTACACACCACGGTGGTGTTATTCAGCCACGGAGCAGAATGAAATCCTGTCGCTGCAGCAAAGGGGACAGAACTGGAAGACATTATGTGCAGTGAAATAATTCAGACACAGAAGGACGAATACTACGTGCTTCCTTCATAAACTAAAATCAAGCTGGCCTCAATGTGGCGTGGATTACGCAGCAGGGAAGGACGGGACGAGAAGGTCTGTGAAGCACAGTTGGGTAACATGCCAAAGCTCAGGTCATGAAAGGCAAATCCCAATGTCTGGCAGCACAGCAAGATGACAGCGATTCCCAAGAAACTAGTCTTTATTTTATGCATCTAGATTAAAGCTTCAAGGCTCCACATACATGACATATGCTCAAGAGATAGAAATACTGATCACCCTCGTTGTGTGTATGTTGTAATATCATGCAGAACCCCATTAATACTGTGCAATCAATACGTGGTCATGAAGAATTGATGTCAAAAAGCACTTGTCATGGTGAAGATCTCTTTGGAGTGTTCTCCTTATTTCTTCTCTAGCCAGGCCACTCCTGGTCTGCTTCCCTTTACCACCCAGACCCACAGCCCTTGGCTGTGAGTTTTCAAGTGAAATATTTTCTAGTCTTTCATAATCTTGCAGATCATTTTCTTTCAAAAATATTTTCATTAAAAAGAAATGTTTTCATGCTCTGAAGTGAAATAATTTTAAATTGAAAGGAGGTTTTTTAAAAAAATTTAGATCAATGTATTATTAAAGATCACATTAGAAAGTTCATTTAATATAATCATCTTTAATATCTATTTTAGGCATAAAAAGATTTAGCTTTTTCCCATTTATTATGTGACACATACTCTTTGATGTATGTTAATTATGTAAAGAAAAAGGATGGTTTAGTAATTAAATTCAAAATCATACTGTATGTGATTTGAGAACTGATGTATATTAAAGCATAGATTAAAATTTAATTGCATGTGACATCACGCAGGATTTAACTATTTGAGTGGCTAATGTTTAAAATATTTTCACTTTGAAATTTAAAAATCGACTGATTCATTTTTATAACTGCAAAGTTCTAATGATGATACGAAGGGACTTTTCAGCTGTGATTTTACAAGCACTCTCCAAACGACACTTTTTATTCGGTGGGAGCCAAACTGGATGTGATTAGTACTGTATATCTCTCTTTCTCTGCTTTTCTAAAGTGTTTGAGACATCTGGATAAGCTTTCTATTAGTTTGGATATTTGACTTGTGGATCTGGTGAAAATTATCTTGAGCTAAATTTGCAGAAGTTTCCTGATCACTTGCTTCTCCATAACTTATATTTAGCATTAATGGTGTCTCTGACCATTTTTTTAGGTTTTTTGAGACAGGTTCTCGCTTTGTAGTTCAGGCTGGCCCTGAGCTCAGCCTCCAACTCACATCACAGCAATCCTCCTGCCTCTACCTCCCAAGTGCTGGGATTACAGCCATGAGCCACCATGCGGGCGAGGATCAATCCCGGATTCTTGCACTTGCAAGAGAGGCACAGGAACCACTGAGCTAAATCCCTGCCCCACTCCCCCTTTTTTAGCCCAATAAGTGGCTGGAAAAAGAATCAATTAAAAACAGTATTAAGGTGGAAACGGGGGGGGGTGAGGGGTGGGGGGGTGGCAGTTACAGTCATCCAATCCTGATGTTCCCTTGCCCCCCTCCGTGGGGGAGGGGAGCCTCTGGAGTGCAGGGGAAGAGGGAGGAGGACTGCTGAATTCCTCTTCGCTGTTCTCACAAGAGTGTCCCAGGCTCCCTTTGGGACTCTAGGTGTCCACAGATCTCCAGTGAGAACACAGAGCTCTGGGCCTGGAGGCTGGAGCCAGCCCCGGAATCAGCTGCCAGGATGATGGAGCACAGGGTGACGAGCCCAAGCACTCTGAACCGGTGGATCTGGGAAGGGAGGCCCCAGCAGTTTGCAAGTCTAACAGTTCTCAGCAGCTGCTGTGACTGTGGGCTCCAGGACAGGACCTCCACTGTCTCACAGGTCTCCTTCCACCTTCTCTGCTCCATGCCTTGTTTTAACCTTCCTGCAATGGCTTCCGTCACTCCTCCTCCAGCCACTGAATTCTACCTGCCGAATCCCTGCGCGTTGGCCTTCTACTCTCTCCAGAGCTCTTGTTCTTTCTGCTGCAAGAAAGTAAGGTCTGTGACAGCTCCACACATACACATGATGTACACACATGGTGTACACATAGGGGCCAAGCCCCGTGGAAGGTATTCAGGGCACCCAGATGTCTACCCGCAGACCTAACCTTGAAGATGACCTTTTTTTGTGTATTTTTGCTGAGTTGAAGACTTCTTGATTGTGAAAACCACATTTATGTACTTTTAAATGCTTTGAAGAACCCAGAGCACATCTAGATATTTAATAAGGTTACTTTTAATTTGGACTCAAGAAAAATATTATTTACATATTTAAGCAAAACTTACGGAGTAGGCCATGATAAATGAGTGGATGGAATCCCAGGTCTCATGATAACAATGGCAATCACAATGATTTATTGAGTATTTATTATCTTCCCAGCACTATACCAAGGGCTTTCTATTTATTAAGTCATTTGAACCTCAAACAAATTTATATAGTAGCACCATAATTACCAGCACTTGGCATTGAGAAAGTCTAACAATTTGCTGAACTTTGTAAGAATAAAGAAGATATGGAGCAAGGGCTGGAGCCAAGGAACTTGACAGGCTTGTTAAGGGTTCTGAGACTCACTGTAAGAGCAATGAGAAGTCACTGATGTTGTCCAGGGGGTGATGGTTTCACTGCCAATGCACAATAAGAAAGAGAAAATGTGTAGGGAGGTTGCTGAGAGGCTCCTGCTATGATCCTGCTATGATGGTTGCTGAGAGGCTCCTGGAAGATGTCTGTGAGTTGGATGTCAGCCATGGAAACAGAAAGAAATGAATGGACTTTAGCAAGATGGGGGGTGGATTTCACTGAACGTAAATCCTGGGGGAGAAGCACACAACAAAGATTAACTTGTGTCTTACAGAGCATCGTGTCACACGATGGCTACAGAGCAGATTTTTATATGGAAGCCCAAGTGATAAGGAAGAACCAACCTTGCCAAGGTCAAGGAGAGAGGTTATAGGCAGGAAGTAAAAGGGAGTTTCAGAGTCTTGGTGTGGAGTGAAATTGATGACTATGGACTTGATGGCGTGGCTGGGGTCAGAGGTCAGGTAGAATGTGCAGGGGCAAGAAAGGGAGACAGGTGTCGAGGCTCAGATCATCAACGTTTTAAGATAAAAAGTGGAATTATCTTATGCGTAGTAGAAGTCCCTCAAGAGTATTAGGCAGGACAGAGGCATGCACATACATAAGTAAATATTGTTGCAGCTGTGATGCAGAAATCTGATTATAGAAAAAGCACAAATGCGCACAGGACAACATGCAAGGTGTTTCTGCCTGGATCCAGGTGAGAGACACCAGCTGCTTAAACTGGGGAGTGGAAAGAAGAAGATGGAGCCAGGACACGTTAGACACAGAGACACCGGAACCTGCTTATGGAACATATTGGGCAGGCACTGGGGAACTCTACCAGGGAGGTGGAGTTTGTCTTGAACACCTGGCTGATGGTGATGTTTGCTGCTGCTTAAGATGGAAAGTTTCAGGAAGAGCAACAGCATAGGTTGGTGAATGTCAAGAGCTTCTTGTTGAACGTATCATGTTTGAGAGGCCGACTAGTCTCTGAGGTGGAGAATGATAATGACAGCTAGGTATACTTATATCTGCAAGTTTGGGATCTGTGGATAGAGAAAATTTGGGGAAAATTCCAGAAAGTTGAAAAGGAAAACTTTGAGCTTTCTACATTCGAAGTACTAAAATGAGCCCACACATCAGGTGATGTGTGGGCATAGCCTGGTGTAACCTTCCGCCGATTCTGGACCCTCAGCTCCTCCCCAGCAGCAGAATGAGCACAGTTCACCTTATCACTTTATGGACTAAGTGGACGGATGGTTGTTACACCTGTTCTGTTCTCGTATGGACTTTTTTCTTGGAACTATAATCTTTATCAAGATTTAGGGGAAGGCATCATTGTTTCACTGAATATAAATGCTAAGGTTAAATATGAATTCTAAACAATACAGTATAACAACTTTTTTCAGTACTGAAGGTTGAGTCCAGAGCTTTCAAACTCAGCTATATCCTCAACCCTTTTATAATTATTTTATTTTGCCAGGTGTGGTGGCTCATGCCTGTAATCCCAGCACTCAAGAGGCAGAGGCAGGAAGATTGCCATGAGTTTGGGGCTAGCCTGGTCTACACAGTGAATTCAGGGAAAGCTTGAACTACAAAGAAATACCCTGTCTCAATAATAATAATATTATTATTATTATTTTATTTTGAATAGGGTCTGGCTAAGTCACCAATTTTCTTAGGCTGGGCTCAAACTTTCAGTCCTTCTGCCTCAGCTTCTTGGAGTGGGTTACGGCAATGTGCTATTGCATCTGACAACAAACTTTTACAAGAATTTAAGTTATAGTTGGTATTATAAGTAATCTGGGGTTGATTTACAATATATGAAAAGATGTGCATAGGTCCTACTCAGATGTTACACTACTCATAGAAGGACTGAGTAGCAAACCTCCTTCCTTGGATACTGAGACACAAGTGTCTGGATCCAGAAGTCAAGACATACCTAAAACAGGAGATTGGACCAGGTCATTCAGTGCAATAAAGAGGATTACAAACTGAGCTGGAGACACCCCAACTTGAAGAAGGTGGCCTGGCAGCAAAGTATGAGAACAAAAAACCAGCAGGAAAAGGGGTGAACTCTGTGTCATCACAGGTGCCTGGGGAAGAGGTTCCAGGAGAGAGGTCAAAGGCAACCAAAAGCTCAGTGTGACACTGGGCAGTGCACACCTGTGTGTCCCGGGAGATCTGGACAGGAGCAAAGCCAGTGGTGCAGGGGCAGTGTCAGCTGGAGGGAGCTGAAAGAAGAGAAAAAGTGGGGTGACATCCTGGAATCCCCCATCCCAAGCTGTGCTGAGATGGGGCCCGTGAAGTGGCAGCAGGAGATGGAGATATGGGAAATATGTGGCCTGTAGGGCACAGGTGGATGCTGATTATATGGAAGGAGAAGAGGGAGAGAAGCAAGAACCACAGAACAGAGACCTGGAGGCCAAGGCAGGTGGCTCTGGACAGGAGTGGGGCTCCTACCTGACACAGTGCAGTCAGGCTGGAAGGTTTGGTGGAGAGAAGGTGAATTAGTCATTTCCACTGTCTGTTTATATTTTTAGTGAATTATGCTTTGAATAAGCTCAGCAAGGCCAGTATTTAGAAAGACAATACAGATGCACAGTCAACTCAAATAAACATGCAGAATGATGGAGAGATAAAACAGGACAACAGTCTCCAGCAGGGATTGTGGCTATGGACCAAGAAACCGGCCACCTCATTCTGTGGCTATCTCCCCACGACAGGCAGCTGCTTGGATGAAAGAAAGAAGTGGCATGCAGGTGGCTGGAGGAGGGGTGGAGGGGGCAGGCAGCGTGATGAAGGGAAAGAGAGGCAAGAAAACAAGAGGCTGAGTGTGCCACTGGGCTGTGAAATCAGGAAGGGTGAGAGAGGATAAAGGGAAGCCATGATAGCAGGGTGGCCCCGTGATCATTCATTCCAAGTCCTCAGGGCCAGGGATAACCACTACTCAGAAGTTCTAGAATTTGGTATATATGCTGTCCGTATCACCTAATACCCTGGTAAGAGGCAGAGCGCCACCTTATCATCAAACATATTAATATTTTTGTAGTCACATCATGAATGTTCAGGCTAAATGCAAGAAAATAAATTATCCTGCTTATTAATAGGCTCACAAGAAGTCAGGTCAAGTCCTTTTGTCAAGTAGGTTCAGATACAGGCAGGTTCAGCTTCTGGTGAGTGGGAAAGAAAGAAAAAGAAAAGGTGAGAGAAAAGGAATGAAGGGAAGAAAAAAACAAAGAGAGAGAAAAAATAAAAAAGAATGAAATAAATAGGTCACAGATGTGTAAATATCGTATCTTTTCTCTGGTATGAGAAAACAAAGCTATAAATGAGTTCTAGAATGTATGTTATATATTGTGAAATAGAAAACACTCAAAGCGTAATGGAGTGAAGGGGGGAAAACAATGAGATTATAACAAAAAGAATGGAAACAAAGTTTATGTATATGGGGGTGGGGGTGGGAGGGCGGGCAGGGTTATGGGGAAAAATGAGAATTAAGTTGTGTCATATACTGGTACAAATTCTCATTGTTGAATGCAACCATGATGTATATATGTAATGTACCAATAAAAATTTCAATTTAAAAAAAAAAGAGCAATACAAATATACAAATCTGAGAATTGCAGATAGACCATAAATACAACAGCCCTCTGTGCTCTGCATCATTTGATTTTTCTTGTAAATTTTCTCTTTTCTCCCTTAAGAGTTTTCACACAGTCCCTAAGGGAGGGATTCGTAATGTTCCAACAATAGGCATAATTTTAATGTGCTATTTCTCTGAATGTCACACATATTTACCATGGCTCATCTGGAGGAATAAAAGCCCACTTCTCAGAATGACACACCACCCTTGACAAACTTGACCTTCTGCAAAAACACATGAACAACCGTGCAGGCACTCTTGTGGGGTGGGGAGCTGGAGGACACCAGCGCCTGCTCCGGAGCAGCCCTGAGAGCAGCCCAGCCTTCCAGCTTCTGTGGGTAGGAAGGGTCCGACCCACAGCTGTGCCTCAGTCATCTTTAGAGATGTTCTTCCCACCCCCCTGCCCTAAGTTAGTGAATTGTAATCAAAGAACAGAGAGTTGAATGAGCTGGGAAATATATATTATGCTCTATTGTATAACTATGTAATTACTATACTGCACTTGCTGGACCAGAGATTGACTGAGAACTGGAGGAATGAACCAAGTTGTGGCTAATTCTGGACTCGGTCCAGCAGGCAGATGAATGGGACCAGGCTGATATTTTGCCAAGATGGGCTGATTGCAAACTGAAGGAGGCCAGCAATATAGAAAAAAAAAAAAAAATAAGTTCAGTCAAAGTTTGATTGAGGAGGCTAATGAGTATAGAAAGTATGTTTGTTAGGACAGACTTTTCGTCATCATTGCCATGGTCGTCATCATACAAGATGGGGCTGGTGCAGGCCTGCAGCCCTAGTAGTCTGTAAGGCAGAGGCAAGAGGTTCACAAGTTCAAGGTTCACCTGGGAAACTTCAGGAAGCAGAAAGACCATGTCTCAAAATGAAAAAAAAAAAAAAAACTAAAAGGGATGTAGATATGTAGATATATAGATCAGTACAAAGGCTTTGGGTTCACCTTCAGCGCAGCAATATGTAGATGATGATGATGATGATGATGATGATGATGATGATAAAGACAGATAGATAGGTAGATACATGCATACATACATACATTACATAGGATAATTACAAAGATAAAAACCAACTTTCTTTTTAGGTTTCAACATTGTTTACAAAGATTTTAACACAGTACCACAATTTTTTAGATCCTTCTAATTTACTGAAGTGTATATATTTTTTAAGAGAATTTTAGTAGCTTTCAGTTTTTGAGCCTCCAGAGCCAGGTTTGCAGTATTGGCCCACTAGGAACTTAATTTGGAGAACTTGGGAGGCAGTTTAGCCATAGAGCAGACTCAAGCATTTGTGAGGCTTTGAATTCAGCCCCCAACACCAAAAGAGCCTGCATTTCAAGAATTGTTTTTCCCCAGTTTCAGAAGACTGATTTTTAACTATGATAAGGCCCAGTAAACTGATGAACACTGCAAGTGAATTCCTGATAAAGTTCATTCCAGGTGAGAGAAGGCATAAGAGCAAGGGTAGGAAGGTAGAAAGATGCGGATTTTCAGAGTTGTGCCCGCCTCGCAGAACATGGACATCCAAGGAATGGGAAGAAAAGATGGGAAAGAAGAGCCTTGCCTCCATTGCGGGCTTTAAATACCAGTCAGAAGAACTAGAACTTGATTTGCAAAAACAATGCGATTGAAGACATTTAAATGAGAAAATGACATATTTAGATTTTTTTTCACAAAACTCAAACCACTTCAAGTTCTTCTGAGATATTAAGTACGTCTATGGCTTTAGGGTACCGTCAAGTTAATTTCAGTTCTTGCCCCAGTTTTCACTGAATTCCAAGACCTGGAATCTATGAATTACAGTGTGTGAGTGACTTGAATTCCCTGAAGTTCCTTTTACTCCTACGCGAGAGGGGAGACCGATACTAATTTTGGGAAGTCCTCCTGGGGATCAGATGAGGGAATACACAAACCACATTGAGTATGTGAGTTCTAGAGTACTTGCTCATCATAAACCAGTTGTCTCCCGGGGTTCCCATGCTGTCTAATAACTAAAATGGTAATATCAGAAAGGAACTATCCTCCCCCAACCTTGTCACTATTCTTTATTCAACCTAACAAACTTTTTCTACATGGGGACTTGCCAAAATGCCAAGATGGATAAAATACAGTCTGCTCTGAAGGATTCTGCAGCTTCCAAGGGGAGGCCGGAACCATAGCCATCACCAGAATTCTGAGGTCAGAAGGCAGGGACTAATGTTAGTTGGTAGTCTGGGAAACTTTGCAGGAGAGCTCATAGTTTAACTGGACTTAGAAGGACAAGGAGACTGAGGTAGAGGGTTAGCCACAGAGGCATAAACCTAGAATTCCGTAAAGACCTGGAATTCATGAAAGAAGGAGGGCTGGTTTAGAGTGATTCCACAAGGACTGCATTTACCCTACCATGGAACATGAATTTGACCCCATACACAAAGAGAAGCTACTGAAGGTATCCAAGGATTTCTGATGTTTTATTTTGAACAGTGCTACAGAAAAGCAAAAGGTGGGGGTAGGAAAAGACAGTAGAGAAATAAATCCACAGAGACTTCCAGATTCCCAGCTTTGATCCAGTAGAAATGTTATCCAAGATGGAGAGTCCACAAAGAAAATGTGGGACGAGTAGACTGAGGACTAAGCTGCAATTACTTGAGAGCCCCTGGACTTGATCTAAGTGGTCAACCCAAACAATACATGGGTCTGCAGTTGAGTTGACAGACAAGATAGACTCAACTCACATGGAAGCCCCTTCGGCTGTGCCCAAGTTCAGCCAGGAAATTTTAGTGTGGTAAGAAAAGAGGGCGTAGCCTGGGATTAAGGGATCATAGTGTGGGATGCAGTTTGGGAAAAGGAAAGGGGTGATATCAGTAATACAGATGGAAGAGAACTGGGAAAAAGAACTTCTGGGAATCAACAGAGAAAGCCAAAAAAGACCAGCTGTGCTGAAGCAGAAAGAAGGTCAAAGCATATTTAGGAGAAAAAAATAAAACCCACCATATTCCTTTTATAGCCACTTAAAAAACAAGGCGAAATGCCTTTCTGAATTTTTCCCTCTGTCTTATTATGTACTGGCTGCAAATAAAAAACAGTTTCTGAAGAGCATATTAGCTCCCCTGATTCCTAAGAATTCAGAGGCAGGATTTAGTCTTCATGGGGCCCCTCCTTTTACAGTGTGGTATGCACTGAATGACACAAGATTCATTCTCCTGAAACTTTACCAAATATGCCACTTTCTGATTCAAAGAACTCGATGTTATTCCTCCTGGTTTATAGGATAACCTAGAAAGTCCTTTTCATTAACCTTAATGACCCTTCTTATGCAAACTGCAATCTCATATTGTCTTACACAAATATCTCTTTTGTCTCTTCACTGTGCTCGCTGATACATGATATAATTCTCTCTCCCTTAGAACAGAAGCAAGAGGGTGTGCCACGTAGATCCTCATGTATCCTTGAAGGCTCAGCCTGAGCCCCTTTAGAACAATATGCTCTCTGACTCCCTCAAGTTACTGAACCAGACTCCTAAACATCCTTGGAAACATCTCTGAACATTAGTTTTCCAATAAGTGAGCTGAGATACTATTTCTGGTTATCAAACTCCAAGATTATATGATTCTGTGTACTAGACTACATGCATAGCTGAAGAGATAGGTCTCTAGAACAAACAGAACAAAGCCAAACCATGATACTTCATGCATGTGAACAAGCATGTACATGCACATGTACACACACACACACACACACACACACACACAGCATTTCAGTAAAGAAAGAAATGGGGTATGTCCCAAAGAAATCAAAGTGCTAACACTAGGACTTCACCACTGTGGATTTTGGAAAGAACACACTGGGGGCAGGGTGACAGGATCAGCCAGGGACTAATTCCGACATTTCATAAAATTTGAAGCTGAAGTCCAGAACCAACTTACACTTTTGAAAAACACTGTTAATGATACAGATCTGTGGTCCCACTGTCTGCTCCCAGTGAGCTCCCCCACTCCTGTCCTCACTTGCTGTCTGTGCACACGGCCTCAGTGTGAGGTCTCTGAGGGTGGCAGTCACAGTCTCATAGATTTTTGCAGACCTCTTTGATCCCCGAATTATTTCCTTTTCCCCAGAAATCTGTATCCCTTTCTACTGCTTCGCTGTCAGCTCCAAGATCTGTTTGAACACCTGGTCATACATGATTGGCCCTTTACACTACCCATAAGGATGTGTGAGTGATGGGGCCAAGTTTTGCTCACCTTTTGGTATATTTAAGACAGTACTGTGCAAAATTAATTAATAACACCTTTGATTCAGAATTGCATTAAAAACCAGCAAGGAAGACTGAGTCAGTCCTGTGATCCTACTTGTGGCCAACAGGAGAATGGTGACTTCATGAATCACATAAGTGGTGAGCTTTCACCTGGACTAGAGCAAGCAGGTGACAGGATGGAAATGGGACATTAACACCGTAGTCAAACACGTGAATGACTACTGAACACCTACCATTTAGCATGGCGCTCATTTGCTTTCAATCAGGCAATTCACTGAAAATTCAACAGGAGATTCTCCCAACCCTGGCAAGATAGGTTCTATTTTCGTCTCATGTCTCATGTATGAAATTGAAAGGCAAAAACATGCAAGTACCTTGCCCAAGGCCACGTTACTAATAATTGGTAAAGTCAAAATTTTTATCCAGGCTATTTCTAGAATAGTCATTTAACCTCTGCAGACCTAAGAATTAGGTCGACTTTAGAGACCTTAGCAAATAGAACTGCGATTAATTTATTAACAATTTGAATTTCCTGGTGATAATGATATGCTTTACTGGAGAAGATGACAAAAATGCATATTTTCAATGAAGTGAGCCCTTCAAGAACTATCCCACACTCAGGAGTCTTTGCTGGTGGCTTTGTGTCCATTCGTGTATCTTTTCTCTCCAAATGAAATACGAGATTCTTGGGGATATGGATCAAGTCTTATCATTTTCCATGTTCTCTCCATACAGTTCCATGTATATAGTAAGCACAAGTATTTGTTGGTTGGTTTTGAAATACTTTCCCCTGGCGAGCTTTTCAGAACAGGGCGATTATCACCGCTCTGTGATGTTGAGCATGAAGGCAACGGAACAGATTGATGACTCTGAAAGCTCCCTTCCAGGGCTATGATTTGGTAGGGGACAAAAATAGACAGGAAAAAGCACCAACATCCTTATGTCCTTCTGTGGCACAGTTGGAGAGTGCTATGCCAGGATTTCTGATTTTAAAGGTTGTATTTAGAAAAAAAAAAAAAGATAAAAGGAAGCTCTGAGCAATTCTCAAAATGGCTTATTGATCATGTCACCAAGGCCTTCTAAACTCCACCTGGGATGTATAGTTGGTATTGGAAAAAGAAGCCAGCCTTACTGAGGCCTCCAGGATGTAAGAGACATAGCAGTGAGCTGTCTAAATATTTCTAGGCTATGACGTGCCAAGACATGGGAAGAGAAGCAATCATAAGGATTTTACCAAACAATTGTTAGTCATAAGAACACAGTTGAAAAATAGCAGGAGGATTGCTGTAACAGTTCTCAACTATCAACTAGATTGCTGCAAACACTTTGAAATAATTATGTTGCTTCCAAACAATGGCAAGTTGATATTATAAATAGCACAGTGTAATAGTTTTGAAGCAAAAACTATGGGGGTCACTTAGCAATTGACTTCTACACTTGAATGTATTATTGTTCTATTTTTATAGCTAAGTTGAAATACAAAATGTATCTTTGAGTCATGAAAGGAAAAGTGTAACATAATGATAATAACTCTCAAAATCTACTCCTAACAATTTAAAAATAGTACATTATACATAACCATCTTCAACCAATGGCAAAAACATAATTTGAAGAAAAAAGAAATCTATGCTTTTATTTCACTAAAAAACTTATGAAATTCCATCAAGTCTTTGAAAGCATCAAATGATCCTATAATGTGGTGGATTTTAAATATGTGATTTTACCCTTCTCAAATAAGATAGACCCTAATGTCTGAATAAGTGGCAACGTACGAATTAGAAGCAGTTGCATCTTACCGAGTGCCTTTCTCCAAACCCCAAAGCCATCCTGCTCCACCAGAGGCACTTACTTTGGGTGACCCTACTCAAATCAGTGAGCTTAGTTTTTAAACTCCCTTCTGCCAGGACCTATGCACCCTGCGGCTGCCTTAATCTGCCACGTAACCTGTTGACTTCCTGTCAGTTTAAAATGTCTTGGTGGGTTGTCCTGTGGCCTGATCTCTGTGATATTGTTTCTGCAAAGAATCATGAAGAATTGCAACCAAATAATTTTGAAATACATACCTATAGCATATTCCATTCTTAGACTAGAGACCATTCTTAGACTAGACTAGTGCATAATAATACTCACTCAAAATAAGGAATAGGAACTGAAATTACAGAATTGAAACTATTCCACCACAGAAAGAAGAAGTAAAATATTGAGAATATATATTTAATAGTTGTAACTACAGAAAGAGAAAGCCTACTGGCAAAACAAAAACTTAAGAAATCTTTTTAGGTGAAACTGCTGGCTCAAAATTACTGTTTTGTGACCTATAAATTGCCAGAGGTTGTGGAAAACTCCTGTAATCCCAGCACTTGGGAAGCAGATATAGGAGTTATGTCATGAGTTCAAGGCCAGCCTGAGCTACATAGTTCACTATGAACTACACAGCGAGACCTTGTCTCAAAAAAAAAAAAAAAAAAAAAATTCACACATTGCAGACTAACTGATGCCAGAACCCTCTAATGGCTTAGGGAATTATTATGAGTATAGTCTCTTTTGTACTCAGAATATCTTCTCAGCTTTAAGCTAAAAAGCATGTCAACACTGCACATTGGTAATAACCAATGGGTTAAATGGTTAACCAATGGGTTAACCAATGGTAAAACCAAAGGGTTTGGATGCCATTCCATTTGACTCAGGATTGTAAGAGGGTTTGTGCTTCACTGTGGAAGACCTTGGGGGCTCTCCTTTCTCTGTTTAAAATGTGGGGTCATCAATAAGGGGAACTAGCTGATTGTGGAATTAACAAAGACAATGTAGCAGATGCCAACCAAGGGCCAGCATGGCTCTGACAAGTTCTCCTGAGCATCTATTTTGGGGCAGCAGGATGTCACTGGGGGATTTTTCTCTCAACCAAAGTTTCCTACCTAGACCTCTGTAGATGTGACCTTCAATTATGGCAGCGATTTCCTCATTACCCATTTTCTACAGGCTTATTTCACAGAGATACTCCCAGGGAGCTTGAAATAGGAAAATGCAGAAGGAATAAGAAAAGAGATTTTTAAGCCAAAATAGTCATTACAGTCTCCAGGGCAGAAAGGTAGACTGTTTGGAAGCCTTTATAAAACTTTATTTTATTTATATTGTTTTCCAAGGGCAGATTTCACAAAGGAATGTGGTTGTCAAAACTGCAGCAAATATATCTTTTGTCGGACAGATGAAGAAGCTCCACACCTCGCCTCCCCCCGTGTGATGGGACAGCATGTGGCTGAGGAATATTTTCATGTTAGCAACAAAACCTAGCTCTTGGACTTCATAGTATTGAGAATGTTTGCTGCGGCCACAGCTTAATCAGTATGATTCCATCCATATCTCTATGAAGAATCAGAAACTGCCCGGAAACCTTCTCTATCAAAAGCATGGTTCTCCCTGGGTAGAGTCTGCGAGCTCAAAAACAAGCTGGCAGTTAAAACTCAAGAGTGTCTGAAAAATACTCTGAAAAAAATAGTACACCTCTAGTACTGAAGCCGGGGACAGTATCAAAGAAGGTCTGCTGCCAGTGGTGTTCCACCGGACCTGCTGCCAACCACACTCCACTGCTAAGCCCTCTTCAGGCCTGGGAATCAAGGAGCAGAAACTCAGGCCACTTCCTGTTTCCGCTGGTGAAGGTACCTGAATGTTCCCAGTGGCGTTACAGCCCATGACCAGAGAAACATTCATTCAATAAATCTTTCCCTTCCATTTTGAATTTAGTTGCCTCCCAGAGATCCTTCCTGGAACCTACACTCCTGCTCCCTCTCTGCTGAGTGGAAATGTACACTTGCCTTATCCTCAAGAGGAGGAAGGAGACCGGGCAGGGAGACTCCGTGTGTGTCCTGCTGTTTCTCGGCTTTGTCTTCTTCTGTGGTGTTGACCGTCCCTCACCATGCCGCCCACGGTGCTGTATTTTATGCTCATATTTCTTCCTGTGTGCAACAGGACCTGCAGATAGACACTGGACGTGACCTCTATGTTTGCTTCTGGCTTTCGGGGTCTGGGTGAGGGACGCAATCCACTCAGAAAAGAAATACGCCGAATGCGTCCAAGCTGCAGCGATCCAGGTGCACGCTCCACACGGGGCCTCCCAAACAGAGCGGAAGGTGGCAGCTCACGCTCCTGGTGATTTTTAAAAAAAGAAAATCACTCAGCTTTGCAACTGCAGAGGTCCTAAAAGATCACCTAATTCAACACCTGCCTTTTACAGATGAAAACATTGCTAGCCAAAGTGATGAAGCAAGTGAATTCCACAGGACCATGTCGCTTCAACGTCCACTTTGTATAGAAATTAGACTGTCTCAAACCAGAAATGGGATTAAGTCACCCTTGACTCGGTTTTGACTCTGTACCTTCTCAGTTCCTCAAGGTGATCGATGAAGTGACCTGCATCCACACTCTACTCCAGGTAGCTGGATACAGCCCAGGGATGGCCCGTAGATCAGGCTGTGCTGCGGGCCTCCCTGGGATTCGTGTCTGCATGTGCCAGACTCACCAGCTTGACTCCACATCAGGAACTTCCTTGTAATCCCCTGGTCGTAGGTGACCGGTTTCCCTAGATCTCATCCACTCCAGGTGGGGCATGTGTGTCCCAGCAGCTCTCCCTTCCTTTCCAGCTGCTCCTGCACATGTGGCCTCTTCTTCCTGGGACCAGTGAGCACTACAATGCTTATTACTCCATGTGTTCACCACATCACCTCCTTCAGGTCTTACCTGACTGACACTTGCCAACCTGACTTCCTCCTGGTCAATGTCTTCCTGGAAGGGGGCTATCTAAGTAGGAATAAACTGAGCATGGGTCAGAGCAGAGCATAAGGACACGCACCCAGGTAAACAAGCTTCCTACATGAAGGGCACAAGCTCTTGTCAGTTACTCAGGCCTCAGTCTGTGCCACAGGTAAAAAAGTACTTCAGGAAAGGCACACTGTAAATATCCCAGGGTATCTCTCCAGGAGCCCCAACTCTCCAGAGAAGCACCTCACCATCCCACGAGGAAGACTCCACAGAGAAATGTGTAGAAATGCAGGAGTCTAGGCAGAGCTAGGACTGGACTTCCACATAGTGCTACGCCATGAGGGGAGCTTTCTGTGGTAGATCCTCTCCTGGGAGACCCCGGATATGGTTCTCATCCTCACTTTAGCGTGTGTTTTAAAATTTTCAAATAAGAAGTCATATTTTTGTAAAATAAGTGAGTGAACTAGCACTTCAGACACGTGTGGACCTGTTCCAAATATAACTCAATGCAGACAAGTAATTATTTTGTTCCTACAGCTCAAGAAAGCATCCACACTGGACATGCAAGGAAGAGACAATCGCAAGCCTTCTTTCTCATGATGTAATTGTCACTGTATCATGACCTGTACTCTGGAGTCTGCCAGTCACCAGCCCTTAAAAAGTTTACCTTTGTTAATGAAACATTTTCTGCCCTAAAATAAATTTTGGTCTATGTGTACCTGGAAAGCTTCCTAATGTTCATTTATCCCTCAAAGGTAGTTTAGAACTTCTGAACCCAGTGCTACACCTTGACATCACTATATATAGGTTCTTTATTCCAGAATCATTGTAAGGATACTTTAGAAAGTTCTTTATTTTTGAGAATCTTCCTCACTTCCTTAACAGTAACACCTACAATGAGTGAAGAATTGAATTCTTCCAACAACAAATTTCTTTGTAGGCCCATGTTAGAGGACAAGGAGGGAGAAAAAAGAAATCAGTAACATATACCCAAAGGGAGATGTAATTAAAAATAAACTCTCACCTACATTTTAATTTTATTGACAATGAACCCTGAGTGAAGTACTAGCATCAGACTTTAAAATAAAAGCTATTGACACATGCTACTCTCTACAGCTAGACATTTATATAATAAGGAAAAAACAGACTAAAAGCAAAGGAAAATAAAAAAGCACCACATATAAATAAGAACCATAAAAACCAGGAGCTAGAAGTTTCATATATTTTCATTCAAAAGTAAATAATTATAATAAAGGGGCCGGCAGCAGTGTGCACTGTCAGCCTGGCACCCCTTCCTGACTCCCGGCCACAGCATCCAGACTCCTCTTCTCTCCTATTGCCCTTCTGCCTTCTGTCCCGTTTGGCTCTTGCCTGCAGCCATGTTGGGCTGGTAAGGACAACCCATCTCCTGGGTGACCAGCCAGTTCAGGACTGGGAATGTCATCTCTTCTCCAAGTGGAGTGAACCTGTACATACTCTGGAGGAGACAACACCCTTCCACCTCAACATTTCTCTTTGATCATGACTGTAAATACCCTTCAATGTAGAGCTGCCTTGGACACTTCCCAGAGAGGCCTGATTGAAAATGAATCCAACTCTGGTGAACTCCAGATAGCATACTACTGATTGACATCAGCTGAAACTTTGGCTCCCATTACGCATAAAGCAAGGTCTGCCCACTTACAGCCAATAAATCACTTGTTTAACGTAATCCAGGTTATGCTTCTTGCCATGCAATAAACAGACCCTGACTATCACTCTCTGGTACCTTGAGATGCTCTCTCTTAAATGTGATACGAAAGTTACTGTCTTATGTCTACACAGTAAGAGATATTCCCTTGACATTATCAGGCTAATGTCAAATGTGTAGATATCAGAGCCAATCTACTAAAGATGGATACTGCTTATGAAAGTCAGAGCAGACATTCTCCACCCAGGGTCCACAGAATCTCAAAAACCAAGGAGATAAGAGCTTGCTTTGGTACATAACATTAAACATGACTATATTTGACTATGTCTAGTCCACGCCTCAACATCACTACTAAATCTGTGAAATCACAAAGGAGCTTTAAAATCCAGAAAAAGAACTAAAGTGAAGAATGTGGCTTTGAACACCAGACTAAACATAATAGCACCATATGATTTTAAAGATGCTATTTGACTTCATAAAACACACAAGAGAAATTACTGTGAATTTTTAAAAGGAGAGATCAGTTGTGTTGTTCAAGCTTACTGTATTGTAAGATTGCAATTTTCACCTACTTTGAGATACAGGCCCAAATTTAAAACACTCATTTCCCATATTCATTCCATTGTAGAATGTCTGCACAATGACCACATTTGAACTTGCAATGAGCCTCATTTCATCAGCTATGGCATGAGGAGGAAAAACAATGGTTTTAGAGGATGATAATCCCCAGGTCTGTTTTGAACTCTGTGCACGCAAATTATAATTAACAACCTCTGGTGCACAGTTGCTTTTTTTGCTTTGAATTTTGAACTACAAACCAAAATATTGTGTTTTATCACCCGTTACATGACAACTTTGCTGTCTCAACCTGTGCATTTCTATTCTTTCCAGTTTCTGCAACCAGGATTTATGCTCCAAAAATGAGAAGAGAAAGTGCAGGAGTACCTTTTCACCAAATATTTTCCCTTGCTGTCTAGATTGCTGTTTATCATCCCTGCTGGAGTATTCATACCATCTGAGCAGGAGAAAAATGTGCCTGCAAAAAAAGTCTCTTGTACGAATAGACTGAAGGCTTCATCTAGTACAAAAGTTTCCAAAAAGCCCATCCTATTTTGCATGACTTCCCCATGTCTTATAAGCTTTTTGTGGGGCATTACGGCAAGTCTATCAAAGAAGTACATTTTATGGCTAATATCACTAACAAATATTAATTTGTCACCTCTTACATAGGAGGTAAAGCACTGAAACTATCGAATGGCTATGATAAATTGAAGGAAAAAAGCTTTATTGAAAATAAGCTCACTGATAACCTACCAAGTTCATTTGACTCCATTATGTAGCTATGAAAATGTGTAAACTGATGACGTTGCATCTAGGCTTTACAAGACAGAAGAAATGCTTCAGTTACACCTCCCATGAATTATCCAAACTGGTTGTACTTTCCCATGAGATATCCACACATATCAGTGTGTGGATGTTAGTTGTAGGATATATGTGAAATTTTTAACTTTTCTTGGCCATCTCTAAGAAAATAAAGGACAAAGAGGAGGATGGGAGAGGAAAAGTATTATTATCACAAACAGTTATTTGGAGAGATTCCTAACCCTCATAACATTAGACACGCTCATTAGTTTGTTGTAAATAACGGAAGAGCTCCTGTTCTCGTAAAAGCTTTGACCAACTCAAGCTAAAATCACACTAGTAGTATCCTGTTACTACTTCATTGTGAAGTGAAAGCTGACTTTTGTGTCATAGATAACTAACCATAATAACTTGTCTAGGAAAATACGTTCTATGGAAAATGTGCTCCTAGCTCATATTTTCAACATCCAAAATTATCAAAACAACAACAAAAACAACAAGAGCCTCTCTGATCAGCAGGGCTGTCCACTTCAATTTTCACTGCTCTGCGGAAACCTTCCCACCTCTCCTCTGCCTTGACTCTAGCCACATGAAGTACTTCAGGGAGAAAATAGAACAGTAGAGAGAAACTGCTTCAACAAAGTACAAGTCTACTTGCAATTACATCCACCAGCTCCCCTCTGGCTCCTGCTGTAACAGAAGCTATCCTTCTGCATGCAGAGAGAATCTGTCCACCCTGGCTCCAGACTGGGTCTCATCTTGTCTTCTTGAGCAACTTACACCCTGGTTATCTTTTCTCATGCCTTAATCTCCATGTTTTCCCAAACTAGGCTCCATCAATTCATGTTTAGAACGCCTGTAGTTGCTCATCTTAAGAGCCAATGAAAAATCCACATCCACATCTCTCCTTCCTAGAGCTATTGTTATCTTTCCTCTTTTTTTGTGGAAACTTACAGAGAATTGTCTTCACTCCCTGTCCTTGTAGCTCTGTCTGTCACTGGCTTCTTGATCCATTCCAGTCTGGGCTCTTATGCACTCCCACAAAATCTCCCAGCATCCACCACACCACTAAATCCAACCCATTTCAGTGCTCACCCAGCCAGAACTGTCAATGCTATTTGTTATCATTTGAAGCTCAAAGGCCTATTTGCTAAGAGCTTTGCCTTTGACCTGCGGGTACTGGGAAGTGGTGAAATCTTCAGTATATGGGATTATTGGAAGGAAGTTCAGTCATGGGTGTGTGCCCTGGAAAAGGGCACGGTGGCTTTGGTGTATCTGTCTGTCTGTCTGTCTGTCTGTCTCTGTTCTTTCCCACCGGAGGTGAACAGTCCTCCTCTGCTACACATCCATGCTATGCTATGCTGCCACGAACCCAGAGCAATGGGACCAAATGACTAAAGACTGAAACTTAGAAAATGAGCCAAGAATAAACCTTTCCTCCTTCTAAATTGATTATCTCAAGTATTTTGTCAGAGTAACAGAAAGCAAACTAATATAATCTTCAACTCTTGTCCAAAACTTGTTTTGGGTAATTTCCTTGTGTTTAGCTTTTATGGAAATACACTTTCCTGATTTTCCCCATCCTCTGCAGCTGCTCACCCTCCAGGCCTTACCTCAACTCATTCTGACAGTCCAGCTTTCCACATTCTTCAGTTCTCTGCCCTTGGTCATCTTTTTCAATTCCTTCAACAATCTCATTCATCTCTTCCATTTCAATTACTATCCACCACATACTAGGGACTCACAAACTTAGAATCTCCAAGCCAAATAATTCTGCCTTATTCTTGTTTGATTGCCTCGAAAAGACTAGAAATTGAACCAAGATCTAGTCAATTTCATGATCTCCCTTCCAAATGAACCTTTGCCTATGTGCAGGCTACCGCTGCCCACCGAGTTATGAAGTTCTAAGGGTTGCCACTGACAACAGCCACTCCTTCATGGGTATCTCTCTGACCTCCATCTTTGGGAGGAGGACTTTCTAAATGTGTTGAGCCTGTGTCTTTCCCCCATGTCCGCTGCCAGTCCTTGTGCATGCTCCTGTTTAGACTCTACTACAGCTACCTCATGTCCGGTCCCCTACCTCTTCCTTCACACTCCTACCTCATTCTCCGGGCTGTCTCTCTTGCCGGGGAGTTGCAGAAATCTAAAACTGACTCTGCAAAGTTCAAAATAATACTAAATCCTTGAAGGATAAATTAAGCAATCCTTAACTGCAGTTCTGAGCTCATCATTTGATATATTAAGAATAATTTTTAGTGGGCCAGGGATTTAGTGAATATATTAAGGATAATTTTAAGTGGGCCAGTTCAGTGGTCCCGGCGCCTGTCTTGCAAATGAAAAGGCCATGGTAACCACATACAACAATCCTGGACGTGGAGACTCTCGCTCACCAGCAATCAGTACCACATACCACAGTGCTGAGTGTGGTGGTTTAGGCCGGTAATCCCCAGCTCTTGGGAGACAGGGACAGAGACAGGAAGATTGCTGAGTTCAAGGCTCGCCTGGGCTACATAGTGACCTCAGGACCAGCCTGAACTACAAGCCAGACACTGTCTCAAAAAACACAATAATTTTTATTGACCTCCTTAAACTTTTAGTTCCCTACATAAAACTCTGATTAAACTTTAAGATTGTTGAAAATTTCAAGGTCATTCTATTTGAAGATCATCTTTTGGAAATGTGGACTGTATTCTCTCCGATGATCTTGTTATTGGAGTGCTGAGTGCTTCTGTTGGCTAGTATTAACTTTATATTCTTAATTTAAAAGTAACTAAATTAAGGCAGAAAAATAAAGTTGTTTTTTTAAATAAATAATGTACAGTTTTCAAAACCTGACCTCTACCAGCGAACATTTGGAATTTACTAACATGATTAAAAATTGAGCATTTTTGCCTTTATCTTGTGTGTTGAGGGTGACACTATTTCATAAAAAGTTTGCATTTTAACTTAGTTTCAGAATGTTAGGTAATAGTCTCTTCTCCAGTATTTGAAGATTTTCAAGGCAAGTTTTAAAAGGCTAAAAATGAAGTATCAAAAGCTAAAGTTACATGTTCACATTCTTCTTCTCTGCCAAGACAAACGAAAGAGAAAGCCACACAGGCGGCCACCAACATATTCTTCGTGACAGTCGTTTGAAAGAAGTGCCATTTTAAAAATTATTTTAAAGAATACTCAAAATCCAATTTTTAATATTTTTTTCATTTCTATTTCCATTCTTACATGTCAAATGTTTAGCTTCTCCTGAAAATATGTCGTTTCATCGCAGCTCTGAAATACATGGGTTTGATGTTTTTCTAAAAAAAGACCTATTTGACACAGTTTTGATCTACCAGCCCAAATCTCCAGATCACATCAATCTCAAGTAGTGTAAGGAAGTTAGTGGCTCAAAGGCCTTTGGGGAGCAATGGATCTCGTCTTATTTCTGACAAACTGATGAAGACTTGATGACAAGAGCGGAGCACTTTGCACCGGGCCACCGTTCCTGGACCAGGGCTGTGCCCTGCTGCACCTCCCAGCTAGCTGCCTGTCCAGTCCCAGCCTGGGCCTGAAGCTAAGGCCTCCAGGCCACTGCCCAAGGCCGCCACGGGCAAATCCTTCATTGGGTGGAACTTGGGTCTATCTAGTGTGGGGATTGGTCTTATCAGAACGAGCGGTGTGTTTTTGAGACCAAAATAAAATCAACCTAGGAATCCTGCCAGATTTCTTCTTCTGTCTATCACGTGTTCTATGAAGTCGGGCTGTCTCTCTTGCCGGGGAGTTGCAGAAATCTAAAACTGACTCTTTTTGCCGCTTAGAGGAATCCAAGCATGAGAGAAGAGGTTGTTAGCAAGGTGACTTGCAGTGGGGCAAGTATCAGTTAGCGAGGAGGGCTCTGGTCCCCAACGCAGTGTATGGAGACCTAGGAGGCTGAGAAACCACACGAGCCGAAATCCTAGGCAGGACTTGGATATCCTGCCCCCGCCCCCCAGTGCACAGTGCGGCCTTTTGAGTGTGGGGAGAGGCGCTCGGCCAGGGCGCGGGGAGACCGTGGAGGACCCCTTCCTGAGCGAGCACAGGGTGCGGGCAGGGCGGAGTGGGGCGTGCGCGGGCGGACGGGCGGCAGGGGTCGGCCTCGCGGGTTAGGCTCGGCCGGGAAGGGAAGGACGCTCTAAAAACAGCGCAGCTCCACTCGCGCGCGCCCCCTGGTCACCGCGCACAGGCGCAGGCGGGTTGGAACCGGCTCCCCGGGCGGCCAGGTCCCCAGGGAAGCGGGACGGGATCTGGGACTCTGACTATTCGGCTGCGGCCCGCGCCAACTGCCCTTGGCTGTCAACCTGCCAGGGCCGAGTTCGCTCCGGGTCGCGCTCGGCTGGGTGACGCCCCCAGAGCCGCTGGCCGCACTGGCCCAGGGAGGAGGCGGGAGGCGGCGATCTCGAGGGCAGCAGCCGAACTCTGGCCTCCTCTGTCGCCGCGGCGCGGCTCGGGGATGTGCGGGCTGTGGCCGCGTCCCCGCGTCGCCCTCGCCGCTCGCCCCCTGGCGCCTTTTCCCTGGAGCCTAACCTCAGACCCCGGCCCTTCGCGCCCCGCCTGCCCGCGCCCGCCCCTTAGCCAAGCGGGGAGGAGCGCCGGGGGCGGGAAGCTCGCGGCGTCGCCTGCAGGACCGCGGGTGGCGGGGACTCGGGCGGGGACTCGGGCGGGGACCCCGGGGGGCCGGACCGAGCGGAAGCGGGAGAGGGAGCAGCGCAGAGCGCGGGGCGGCCCGGCCCAGCCCCCGAGGGCGCGCGTCACCGGCCCAGCCCGGCCCGGGCACCCGGGCGCCCTTCCTCCTGGCGGACCCCAGTCCTTCCGCCAAGCCTCCGACCAGTCCCCTGGCCAACATCCCTAAACCCTGTTTGCCAACCCTTGGCACCAGGTAGGAACCAGGTTGTGCGTTAGCTGTGTGCAAACAGACGCCAGTTCCCAGAAGCTGCCACCTCCACCTCCCAACCCGCCTTTGAAGGGTTCAGGGACAGTCTGCCCCGGAACTGCCCGATTGGTGGCCGCAACCTGGCTGTCCCTTGCATTGTCTTTGCTGTTCGCATTTGCACACGCCGCCAGCAGCATCCTAGGAAAGCCCTCGGGGCCGGAGCTGGGGCGCGGGCACGGAGGACGCGCCGCCGGGAGTGGGGTGCGGGGTGGCGGGCGCTGGCGGCAGGGAGCGGGCACTGTGGGGACCCGGCCAGCACTGCCTGTCCCCGCGCCACTCTTCCTCCTCTCTCGGGACGCACACACCGGACACTCGATCCCCGCTTTCCAGAGCCCGGGCTGGGTGGGGTCTGAGCCGACTGCCCCGGGTTCCCTGGGTCCCACAGGGGAAAGCGCCAAGTCCCCGGAGACGGTGACCTTGCAGCGCGCAGAGGGCACCGGCGCCCTTGGCGCCAGCCGCGCGCCCCGACACCGGGCTGGGTGGCCTCGCCGCTGCGGCCGGCTGCGTGCCCCCGGCGGGGACTCGGGGTACGCCGCCGCCGCCCCCGTCTGGCTCCGAGGCGCGGCTCCCACTCTTTCCTCCTGGCCCCGAGGGTCGCGGGGACGCCGGGCCGCGCCTCGCCGCAGGTCTGGGGCTGCGGGGCGAAGGGTGAGGGGCCGGTGCGCTCCTGGCCGCCCAGCGCGGGCCGGGGGAGGTGAGCTGCAAACGGCAGCTGCGGTCCGCCCTCCGCGAGCTGCCCGGCTGTCCCCGCGTCCGGGGCGCGCCCCCGAGGGGACCGGTCCGAGGCCCCTCCGAGACACCCCCACACCACAAGCCCGGGCGCAGCCCCCCGCGGCGCCCGCCTTCCCACGGAGACCCCCGCGGGGAGAGACCAGGGGACGAGGCCGGCCGGCCGGGGAGACCCGTCCTCCGGGGAGACCCGTCCTCGGGGAGACTCGTCCTCCAGGCTCGCGTCGGCAACTCCGGGCGAGCCTGCGCGGGAGGGCGGGGCGGGG
>PVIR01013814.1:27346-41662 GCA_004026965.1 Petromus typicus
TTTTTTTTTTTTTTTTTTTTTTTTTTTTGAGACATGGCCCGGGCAGCGGCTTCTGGAAGAGGAACAAGTGTGGGAAAAGGCAGAGGAAGCCGGAGCTAAATGACAGGATGCAGGAGACTTGAGACACAAAAAGCGACGCGTTCCTCTCGGATCCAGGCAGTGCCTCGCCGCCCTCCCTGTCCCCGGACGGACTGAGGCTGTGGCGGCGCCGGCGGATCGGGGCGCCGCGGTCCTCCGAGCCTCGCCGGGCGCTGCCCGCTGCCCGCTGCCCGCCGCCCGCCGCCCGCCGCGCAGGATGCTCTCCGGGCCGCCGCTGCTCTGCGCCGCGCTGGCCCTCGCGCTCGCGCCCGCCCGGGCCGGCGCCTTCCGCAACGGTGAGTGGCCGGCGGGCGGGCGGGCGGGGAAACTTTGATCGCGCAGCGGCGAGGCCCGGCACCCGCACCCGCACGCACGCCCGGGCCGGAGCAGGGCGGGTCCCGGGCTCCTCCGGCGGGGTCCCCAGCGCGCGAGTGACCCGGGTCATGCTTCCTCCCCTCGGCCGGGAGACGAGACTCCCTTCCAAACGCCTGACGGCCATTGGAAGTTAATGAACTCTTCCCGGGAGAACTTCCCGGCCGCCGGGCAGCCCGAGACCTTCCTGCTCCGCGCGCCGGGAGGCCGGGCCGCTGCGCTGGCGGCGGGAGCTCCCTCCCCGCCTTGGCGGTTCGTCCCGGCTCCGCCCGGAGTATGAATGAAAGTTCCACCGCGTGAATAAAGGAATCTGATGCCCGCCGTGTGCGGCTCCGGGATAGCTCCGAAGCCCTCACCTAGTCACCGGGCACCGGTGTTAAGTAAATGGAAGACCGGGCCGGGGATAAACTGTACCGTGTAATCTAAATAATGTGCGTTCCGAAATGTGATCTGGTGGTCGGCACGTTGGACTAACCAGGAAGTAGGGGGAAGGGAGGGCATGAGATTATCTTTACTGTAAATCTTCAGCAATTACTATTAACTTATGATCAAATATTTACTTTTGTCTGGCTTAGATTTCAATCAAAGTAATTAGGAGAAAAGAACACGCACTACTTACTGTACTATATTGTTTTAATAAGAGACCGCAATTGGAAGGGCTTACACCAGGGCGAATTTAAATCACCTCTCCACGATGAGAGTTAATCTCTCTAATGTGTCTTTTCATAATTTAAGCAACAGATTTCCTCCAACAGGTAGCAAGCGGTGTTCTAAAAGACATACAAAAAATATTTGTGAATGTGAATACAGCTCAATTTCTTAATGGACCTGAGTTGGTGGCATCTTTTTATACTCTGGCAGGGAAGCAGAAACGCTCAAAAATTGTGAATGTGGAGTCCAATTCATTAGTGGACCCGAGTTGGTGGCGTCTTTCTGTAATCTGGCAAAGAACAGAGTAGTGCTCCCCTCCAACTGCAAGAGCTCCGGTGGTTAGAGTTGAGAAATTACAATCATCCACCCTCTTCCCACACCACTGCTGGGAAGACAGCCGCAGCGGGGGTGTTCACAGAATGGGTTTGGAAGCCAGTGCAAAGAGCTTTGGGGATTTTTACTCTGAACTCCACATATACGTACACTTACACACACACACACACACACACACACACACACACTTCTTAATTTTCCTAACAGAAATCTGGGGAATGGTGAGAGTCTGACCTCAGACATGAACCTGCCCAGCTAACGCCATGTTACTGAGCTTGAAGTGGCCGGGCCAGCCCCTGCTCTTGGAAGCCAGCCTCCTCTTAAGGCCCTGTCCACCTCCTGTAAGCACCAGTGTCTGTTAAATTAATTCATTAACCTTATTTAGAACTAATGGTCCAGAGTCATTAGAAACTGCTCTTTCTTAATCAACTGTTAGAGAGACTCAGCAGAGTCAGGGAGTCTAGCAGTCCACACTGTCGTATTACATTGTCACTTTCTCAGAAGTCACAGATAAAGAGCTCTGGAGTGGTACCGCGTCCACCCAAATGTCTTCTGAGTGACTCCTGTCGAGTGACTGGGCTGGGGCTGTTTTATTTCACTCTTCTAACAGATGCCAGACGTTGCCCTGTTGTCTGTGAGAGCTTCGGGAGACTGAATGAGAGGGGGTTACTTTTCCAGGTTTTCTGCACGTTCAAAATAATGCAGAATCTCACAGCCAAATGCAGGGTGGTCACTAGCTGTGATTCTGAATGCCAGGTCAGGGTCATCTCTTCTTGGCGAATCAAAAGCTCATCAAAGTCAGTGCATAGGGAACCAAGGTACAACTACGACTCCCAGCCTCAAAAACAAAATCAAATGACTGCATCTGAAGAAAACAATATAATTTACATTGTCCTCTTTTTAATTTATGGGAAATGACTTCCGTAATGCATGTCGCTTTATGCATTTTTGATGTACACTGCATCTTTCATCTCCACTTGACCTGGTTTTTCCTGTAATAAAATTCTGTAGATATATAAATTCGTGCTGAGAGCAAAGAATACCCTCCTCCTTCCACAGGGAATCTATTAGATGCAATATTAGAATCTGTAGGTACCATTACTGAATACTTGTGATTGATAAGTTTATATATTTCACTGCTTCCATTCCTGTTTCTCTTACATGGGTTTCTGTACCAATTTTGTACCACTTACAATTAAGCCCCAATTAATTTGGCAGTATTTCGGGCTGACGCCCTGGGGCATGAATCCACCATAAAAGGTGACAGTGGGCATCTGTGCCAAGCAACAAACCAGCCAGAGACTGGTTGCTTGGACTCTCAGCATTTCATTTTCTAAAAGAAAAGCCTAAAACTAGTTGGCTCACCTTTCCCAGAACCTGAGACTATGTCTCACCCACCCCGTGTGCTGCCCAGACCCTATTGCAGTGTGGTTTTCTTGCTCCAACATTTAGGTAATGAGAATTAAGGCTGCATGGCTATTTATTTATTTATTTTTCCTTCTGCCCCAGTGCTTTGATCTGGCCTCCAAGCCTGAGCAACTTAGGAAAGTAAAGCAGAATTCTTTCTGCTTCACTAACTACACTTTGTACTCCCTAGATCTGGATCTCAAGAATAGAGATAACCCCAAACCACTCAGATTTATGGGCAGATAAAACAACAACAACTGGGGGCTCGGGGAAGTTTGGCTTTAGGCCAGTCAAAGCCTTGGGAGACAGTCCTCCCTGATCAATGACAGGGATCCGGCTGGCTTATCATCAGAAACCAGCAGAGGGTCCAACACCGGCTTCTAGTCACCTTCCACTTAGAGCTTGCTCCTAGTGTGATTATACTTCTTGGGGATAATTAAGTCTAGCAGAAGCTCCCCGGAGACCATGTTAACACCAATTGAGGGGGATTTAATGTTTTTAATGCTACAACATCTTTTTTCTTGGAAAAGGACTTTGGGGGTGGAGAAAGTCTTCTGCGTCTCAAGTTGCTTTTCTGCTGAAACTGGCCTTCCTGATATTAATATGTGCCCCTGGGCGGAGTGCTGGTCTCACTGCCACCTGAGGACTAGTGGGACCTCCGGAAGTTTCCCTGAGAAAGTCAGAGTGTTTCCTCACTGGTCATGATGTAGACCTAGAGCTGCACCACCTAGCTGCTTGTCAAGGAAAGATCTACTAAAATGTTATTTTTGTTGCAGATAAATGTGGCGGTACTATAAAAATTGAAAGTCCCGGGTACCTTACATCTCCCGGTTATCCTCATTCGTATCACCCAAGTGAAAAATGTGAATGGCTGATTCAAGCTCCGGACCCATACCAGAGAATTATGATCAACTTCAACCCGCACTTTGATTTGGAGGAGAGAGACTGCAAGTAAGTGAGAAAGTGTTCCAACAGGGCGCCACAGCACCACCTAGTGGTCACAGGTGTCTATGGGGAAACCTGTGCTGTCCAATGTAGGACAGAAAGGGATGGTCCAGGACAGAACCCAGGCAAGGCCAGATCACGTCAGTGGCGTGGAAATTAAATTACCTTAACTGATTTCAGCGTTTCTCACTGAATATGCTGAAATCTGCAACCTCTCCTAGTCCCTATCCCGTAATGCTTTTGGTTTGGAAATCTTTTGTCAAGAGGGTAAGGTTGGACATTATAAAAACAAATCCATGGCACATTTTAGGATATAAGAACAGTATCTGTCCGATTAAGTTTAACCAGATAAAAGCAAGCAACTCTTGAACGAAGTTATAGGGTCAATTGGAGGAGCTTTTCCAGTAGTAGACCAATGATCAAAACACTTCCATAGAAAGTCTAGAGAATGTCTGTCAAGGCACAACATCCGCCACCTGGCTCAGACTTGCCAGCTCCAACCCTGACTTATAAAACACTGACTTAGGTCAGACTTCACTGATAGGAAGGTATTTCACCGCAGAGACAGTCTAAATGGTGTTTATGCACTTCACTGGGAAACACTGGTGGATGCATGTTGCTCTCTGTGGTGTGGAAATTATCCCTTTGCATTACATATGGCAGGCAGATTTGCCCGGGCTCTTTACTCCCACACAGCTGCTTGTCTGCATCCTGTCCACGTGACCCATTTCGCCTCCCTACCTGTGTCTGGTCTCCAGAGACCTGAACCTGAATATTGCTCTCATATGAGGCTTATATACATGTATCTCTATATATACAAATGTTGCTCTATACATACATGTAGTTACTTATAACCTGTGCTATCAAAGGAAAATAATCTATTTAAATATCAATTTGAAAGCAAATTTCAGGGACATGTTTTCACAAGTTTTAAAATGAGTCAGTTTGGTATAATCATTTACAATGTTATGATGCAGGCTTGCTTATTATGAAAAATAATTCTATCTTTATATAGTCATTCCTTTTAGGAAAGAACAGATTAGCATGAACATGTCCCACCTGTAGGTAGCACTCATCAACCTGTTGAGTTGGTGCTTTCATGGTTAAGGAAATGACATCATCTGATTAACTCAACATCTTGATGCCTAAAGAATTAGCATAAATCTATAGACTGAGGATCTGTTTCCAAATAATCAGCATATATTACAGTGTAATAAAATTATGCTGACTCCAATTTAATTTTTATTCCGTAATTCAAAAGTGCTTTGAGGTATTGTATTGACTTTATAATGTTATGTGGAATTTGCCATTAATAGTGTTTCAGTGTATTGTTTTTAAATGTGTGCTAGGTGCCAAACCGCGGGCCTCGTGCATGCTATGCCAGTGCTGTACCGCTGCGTTATGCCCTCGCTCTTCAATGAGCCTTGTTGTGGTTTTTATAGTGTTAAAAATCTAGACAACCTAGAAGATTGTTTATTTTGTTCCTTCCTTCCTTCCTTCCTTTCTTTCTCTTTCTTTTGTGTTCCTTCCTTCATCCATTCTTTCTTCCAACCCTCCTTCTTTTCTTATCAGTTTATTTATGTTTGCCTTTTGACAATGCTTGAAATGCTATCGGAAATACTGTAAAATGCAACTCTGGTTAGGCATGATCTGGTAATAACTTATTGCAAAAAATAAGGTGCTATTAAATATCCTTAAACTCCTATTTCCTACTTTCTGATGAGGAAATTGTGACCAGGTAAAGGTGTCATAGACTGGAGACTCAGAGTGGCAGTCAGTTATCAGCAAGAGTGTGGTGGCAAAGGCTTCACCCCCGATTCCTGGGGGCAGGGCTTGATTTATGACACTGCTGTGCCTGTGCTTTCCCATCACTCCCGGGGTAGTGGCTGCACACACAGGCCTGCACAGAGATGTGTGCAGTGGTTCTTGAGAGATGGCACAGACCAGGCCCGCACACAGCTGGAGGAGAAATCAAGGTGGGGAAACCTGAGTTAATTTGGGAAGAGCTTACTACAGTGTCCATTGTGCAATATACTTTTATTCACTATTTGTCATCTACCGGGATGGGAGACAATGTGGAGGGATTGGAGAAACACCTTTTTGGAGTTTTCCTTTTTGAAAAACTAATAAGATAAAGGAGGATTGTAATTGTATAGAAAGATATATTTGCGATATCAGCAAGATATTCAAGAAAGTAATCCTAAGTTTGTTTCTGTAGCAGTACTATGATGATGCAATCTCGTTTGCTTTGTTTTGCTTGCTGTAAAATTAGGTGATTTCTTAATTTTCACGACTGAAGCTCTGGCAGCTCCTGAAGGTGCCGTCTCCCCCCCACCATGTTGACAGATTGATATGTTCAGCCTGACGAAGTCAGTGAAGATTAGATTCATGGAAAGTAGCTCGTTGTTGCATTTTGTAGTGTTGTTACCTGACATTTTTTATCAGTAGAGATTTCTAAAAAGCTGTGAGAAGACCAGTTTGCGTCTTCTGTTCCCATGGTAATCTCCTTGACCCCTGGTCGATGTTGAGGTTTGCTGTTGAGTTCTGCCCCCTGCAGCGCAATGCTTCCCTCCTCTTATGAGTCTGTGAGCAGAATCCTACAATCTTAAAATCTACACACATTTAGAATTGCCTAGAAAACTGGAAAACACCAGGACAACTAAAGAACAAGTTCACAGACTTCAAAGTTTATAGGAGATGCCTAAAAATAGAGCTTTTCTCTGTCATTAATACCGGGTCATTGACAAGAGTAGATGCCAGACAACACCACAAAACTAGGTGCAATGAGCCACAGTCACAGGGCTGCTGGACCTTTGGTTATCAGTCTTGTTACTAAGTGAATGCTGTTCATTATTTTGAGGTGTTTACTATTTTCCTTCCTTCAGCCCTAAGATGCGTCTACGGGTGTAGAAATCCATGTCAAAGTTACTGACAGTATAAAATGACAGACCACACTGGAAGGCCTGGGAAAACTTAAGGCTCTCCCCCAGCCAAATTATCATCATCATTATCATTAATCAAAGACTTGATTATTGTTATAACATTGGGAAAATATGAAACTCAACATATGTCAAACTAAATATATCGACCCAATCATGGGAGTGATTCCCATCTGATAAACTCTGCATTTTTCTCTTAAATTATATAGTCAACTCCCCATGAGGAAGGTGAAGAAATCAATGTCTTAACATATTTACTTATTGAGAAACAACCTTCAAAGCAAGTAAGCAGTTTTCTTTAAGGGTGAATGTGGAGCAGATACATAATTACATAGAACAGTCAATTCTGGCAGGGAAAAAATCTTTTAAAGTTTTTATTGTTGGTTTTATAATTATGCAAACACTATCATTTCACAGCGTTTACAAGATAGCATGTAATCAGAACTTTCCATGTAGCTGGAAGTCAGAGTGACTTGGTTCATAACTACACTGTGGACGACACCTTCCAAAACGAGTGTCACTTTCTCCCAGGGGTCCTCAAGAGGGAATGTTTTCCTTAAGAGAATAAATGTGGAAGTTGTTGCTGACAGTTCTAAGATCTATACTGATGCCACCATTCACTTGGGTCCATTGTAAACACTGAAACTATCGTAATACGATGCCTTCAGTGCTTTTATTAAACGCAGCACGGTGTCAGTCAATCAATGAATCCATCAGTAGAACAAGAGAAAGTCCGCAGGGCTAAGGCCTGCTAGGATTTCTGGCTGGATGTGGTTATGCTGACGGAAGAGGAGACACTCCAGAATGTTCTGCAGGGGCTACTGCTGGCATCTCGCTCCCCCACCCAAATCCTGCACACCAGAGCAGCCTGTAAACACTGTTGAACTAGAAAAAGAAGGGGAAAATGATGGGCTCTTTCTGAAAGAAATATTTGCTGTATGTTGTAAATTATTTTTAGTGTTTAACTAAACAAGTTAAATCTTACTTCACCAAAATTTTCCTCTGTGGTAAGGCAGACATCTTGAATGTCATAAAATTTTATATCTGAATAATAAACAAGAATGCCATTGATACAGTAGTTAGAATTTATGAAACTTTTCCGGTTTCCCAGCAATGCAAACTATCGCATGATAATTTATAATGGTTTGTGACGAATACTGCTGAGGAAAGAGGTGTGTGGTTACATTCAGATCGGATGTCACCATCTGGGGAGCAATAAAAATTTCACAGACAGTGGGTTAAAAACATTGAGAAAATGAATGTGAAGCCCCAGAAAAAGTCTGTAAAGGTAGTGATGGGGAGCAAAAACCTGAGAGTGGTTTCTTGTGACAAGATCCCGAGTTCGGGGCTTGCTTTCATAGTGCTACTTCGGAGCTGTGTACTTGCTTTTCTGTCTACAGTTTAGATTTATAATTTCTTCTTTGTGAAACCAACAATAGGTGTATTTTTCCTAATTCGGGAAAGGGAGGATTTCACTTCACTTCTATAACTTTACATTTTTAAAATTTAATTACAATTAAGTTATAAATTAAATGGACATAGGGCCAGGGAGTTAGCTCAGTGGTTCCGGCGCCTGTCTTGCAAGTGCAAGGGCCCGGGTTCGATTCACCAGTAACCACATACAATACTGGGCGTGGAGACCCACACCCAGCAGCAACCAGTACCACATACCACAGTGCCGGGCGAGGTTGCTCACGCCTGTAATCCCAGCACTCGGGAGGCAGAGGCAGGAGGATTGCTGTGATGTGAGGCTGAGGCTGAGCTCAGGGCCAGCCTGAACCACAAAGTGAGACCCTGTCTCAAAAAAAAAAAAAATTAATTAATTAATTAAATGGACATAATAGTTGTTTCGGAATTCTATTGGAATAAATCACACATTATTTCTTTAGTTCTATTTTCTAAAGTTACTTAAACTATTGCAGATTGTTAAACACTACTGATTTCATTTATTTTCATAGACTTATAAGTGCACCTCTCTGAAAATGAATCATGAGCTTCTCAAATCTGAATATTCGTGCAAATTTAACTTCATTATTCTCATTTAGCCTCTTATTTGGCTGGTGGTGATATGTAAGTTCCATGGGGTTTTTTTGTTTGTTTGTTTGTTTTCCTGAGTAACATTTTCTGATTTGACCATTTCTTTCCTTCTTCTGTTCAGCATGAGTTTTTTCCCTATTAAAATTTTGATTTTAAAAAATTTATATTAAGGGACCATTTATTCCAATTTCTGTGTCTTATGGCTTCTTGGTGTCCAGGGTGAGCGGTTCCTTCAATCCCATAGTTTATAGCATCACAGGGGCCGGGGAGTTAGCTCAGTGGTTCCGGCGCCTGTCTTGCAAATGAAAGGACCTGGGTTCTATCCCCAGTAACCACATACAGTACTGGGTGTGGAGACTCACGCCAGCAGCAACCAGTACCACAAACCACAGTGCCAGGCGTGGTGGCTCACGCCTGTAATCCCAGCACTCGGGAGGCAGAGGCAGGAGGATTGCTGTGATGTGAGTTGGAGGCTGAGCTCAGGGCCAGCCTGAACCACAAAGCAAGACCCTGTCTCAAAAAACCTTAAAAATAATAATAATAATAGTTTATAGCATCACTTAGATTTTAACAATGGAAAAGAGTGGGTTTTCTAAACAAAAATGTTCCTATATTTTCCAGATGAAATATACCAATAGGTATATTTTTAATCAAACTCTAATAAATATTTAGAGAATTACCAACCCTAGTGCATAAGTTGGTAAAATCTTGAGGGTGAACACACATGCCACGCAGTCAGGAGCCAGCATTTCCAGCTCCCAGGAGCCCACTGATGTGATCTTTCAGCAACCCTCATGCCCTTAAGAGTACTACTGTCCTAACTGGCAGATTCTGTCTTCATAGATTTAAAAATAGGGTGAAACTGTTGTCTTACAAGTCTGTCTATACTACGCTTCAAATAAAAACCACAAAATGTTTTGGAGACATGATAGAAAAAATTCCCACTCTTTCCTGCCTAGTAAAAGAACAGAACCTCACTGAAGCATTATCTAATTTTTCTCAGTGGTTACTGCAAAAATACCTTGTCTTTGTTTCAGAGAACTGCAGTTATTACAATAGACGCAATTTTCGATCTGGAGCTTGGTGCTGAGGTCAGGCAGATTTAGATAGCCTTCCTCTTCTTTTTACTTTCCTTCATCCTTCCACTCCTGGCTTTGTGGTCAGGTGACTTCCCAATACTGTGTGAGCAGCATGAGAGGCGTCACCCCCAGCACAGCACAATTAAAACACTACTGAGCAGGTAAGAATAAATCCTTCCACAGTAACTGCTGGCCGGCATTGTTAGCACCTACACCGTCCTTGTTCCTTCCTAGTAAGATCATTACCTATTTTCTTCCCTTTGATTTCTCCCCCATTAGCACTGACTTGATTTGAACAGAACCCCGTGTGTTTAACAATATTAATTATATTATTCTGAAGTTCAAGCAGTCACATGTGGTCATAATGAATTTCAAGTAGGACGGAGTATTTCTGAGTTAGGCACCTTTGTTACAGAAAAAAAACAACTTATAAGAAACTAAAGCAGAAAGTTAGGTGAAATTTTATCAAATTGTGTCAACCTGTCACAGCTTTTCCAAGCAGACTTCTCTGTAGGGTGAGGGACTTCGGAATCTATCCAAGTCGGACATACACCTTCAGCCAGCATGTGCATTCCCAGCTCCTTTTGATCAGCATGCATGTGTGCTGAGATGCTACAAACACACATGTACATGTAGAGGGGCCAAAAATAAACTTAACTAATCACAGTTTTGTTTTCATCCAAGATGATAATTAAGTCTAAAGAAAAAACACAATTAGTGTCTGGTTCAGAATCCAGTTACCTCTTCAGCAGGCATTTGTAATCAATCCTGATTGTAAATCAGTGACTTGGCTGTCCACAGACCTCCAAGGGAGGTTTGTCCTGCAATTCTGTGGTCGATCAGCCCGTGTCCAGTATCCAGGTCGCTTACTGCTCTCTTATGGTTGGAAGAATTCCGAGTCTTTCCAGGTAGCTTAGAAAATGGAGCTCATGCATTCAGAAGGCTGCTCAAATCTATGACAAGCAGAAGGAAAACTACCCAACCGGCCTTCTTTTGGCTTCTGTTCACTGTTGCTTTCAAAAGCTCAAGTTCACTGAAAGGAACTTTTGCCTCCTAATATGTTTTTCTTCTTCACCAAGCCTATATTGCTATATGCACTTGGTCTTCAGGATTATTTTAATCCTTTCATTTAGATGAGCATGGAATGACGGGAAGGAATGATCCACTCAGCGCTGGTGTCCGCTGCCTCCTGAGGGGACTTCAGGCATCCACTTTGGGTCCACAATCAGGGAGCGCTTGTAAAAACTGTCCACAGTGGTTTCCAACCAACTGGTGATTTTCCACTCCATCAAAACCTGTCTGACCTTACCAATGGAGTCCCAGTGGAGAAATTTCTAGATTCTGGTCCCTTCACTGATGGAGCCTGAATGCACAGAACACATGTATACATACTTATTTGAGGACTGAAAACCAGACAGCACATGGCTTAGATTTATACAATTGGTTAAAAGGCCACATGAGATACCAGCTGTGTCCAGCACTCAGTCCCAGGCTCAGAAGGAAGAAGTCCTGCCCTTTTCCTTCATCTCAGGCAAACATCAGGAAAGTATCACTCACTCTTCCATAGCTCCTCTAGTCACGAAATGTTGATATGTATAAGAAAAGAGGTGAAAACACACCCAAGTCCACCCAGCTACACATGCAGCCCTTCCCGGCATAGAATCTGTACTGAGAAGAGGCAAGTCAAGCAAAAACCAGGAAAATTATAAGTGAAAGGGGCAATTGTGATAACTAGTCCAGCTGTTGGCTGTGTAAGAGTTAAGGGGGAAATGTTTGCTCAGGCACTGGGTTTCTGTGAGAAACAGAGGGTGTTTCCTGAGAAAAAACAGATGCTCCCAAGTATTTTGTTTTTATCTCGGTAGATACTTTGTACAAGCAGGCAGGCCAGGTGGGAGGTGCCTGCTAGTTGTTTTGGTGGGAGTCTGGCATGTCACAGAGAGAGCTTCCAGTCCTGCCCTGAAAGGAGATACCAAATATCTCATTATTCGGGCACTTAAATTTCCTCAGAACAGCCAGAGATGGCAAAAGCCAGTCATCTCAGTCGCCAATCCAAGTCCTCATTTGACTCCAACCAATAGATACTGTGCTCAGGGCAACTGTTATGCAAGACACAAGCAATCAGGGAAATGGTCTGAAAAACATTAAGATGTGGTTATACTATTTAGTCTTAGAAAAAAATCATTTTTTAAATATAAGGCAAGAAAATTCTAAATTTAGAGAACAAAGAACATCCTCTCAACCCAGAGATAAAAGACCACATAGGGCTGCCCATACTTGGTCGCCGCAGCACATGACTGACTTGTCCTGGAAGAAAGTGTGCTGTCTTCTGATGTTACTCCCAGCTGCTTAGGCTACCGTTCTTTCTCCTCTTGGGTCTCACTGGCCTGTCCTTCTTGAATACACTGGAAAGTGGACATTTATTTGTCAAAAATGGTTAAAGATAGTGAAAAGAAATGAAAATTTGAATTCTTACATTGAGCCATTCTTTGGGGGAAATGGTAGCCTATGAGAATGACAGGTCTCAATTTGACCATTTGACCCCTCTTCCCATAGGACTGTGTTTGGACGTCTAGCCTCACCCTCATTTCTGGGAGGTCTTCTTTCTAACAGTACACATCAGCGCTTCTTTCCCTGTTGGGTGGTGAACTCACGTCCAGAAACCACCTCTTCCTGGTGTCTGTACCCTCTGCAACCCACTGGAATGTTTTATAGACAGCAGGCACCAATTGTATATTTCATTCGAAGCCCACAGTGGTAGACGCACCACCTGCACCGCCAGGACTCTGAGAAGCTGAGGCAGGAGGATTGGGAGTTTGAACTCAGCTGGGAGATTTAGCAATTTAGGATGACGCTGTCTCAAAATAAAAATGGGCCAGAGGTACAGCTCAAGGTATAGGCCTTGATTTTAATAAGGACAAGAAGAAAGAGGGGAAGGGGGAGGATGGGGAAGAGGAGAAAGAAGGGGAAAGAAGAGAAGAAACAAGGAGGAAGAGGGGAAGAAATGAGGTGAACACACACATACGCCCACCCAGGTATACACACAGACCTCCCTGGTGCACATTCTACTTAGAGGAGGCAACTCAAGCAGAATCTAGGAAAATTCAGTAAAAATGCATGAAAGGGGCAGTTGTGAAAACTAGTCCAACCAGTGGCGCATCTTAGTGAGAGCCTTTCAGAAAGGACTCAGGGCGGCTGCTCCCTGGACAGGGGCGGTGGCCACATTTCTGCCCTCAGAGTGCGTGGCCGTGCCCCAGTCCCACGCTGCAGCCTAGAGGAGACCTTGGATGTGGGCCGTGCAGCCCCTGCAGGTCGACAGCACAGAGAACTGCGGAAGACGTTTCAGCCCTGGCTCTGTGGGAGCCGCTGACCTTACTGAGCAGCTTCGCCCTTCGACGTGATTTTCTTTTTCATGGAAGATGACAGTCGGCGAGAGAAGGGGGAAGATTTTGTTTAACACTTGGAATCTTTCTTTTTTCTTTCTTCCATAAAGAAAGTCTTCATTTTCCTTACCTTCTGTTCCCGCAAGCTTCTCTGTCCATGGCTGGGGATATTTCTGTGATAAAGTGTACCTCAGTGGCACGCTGCTCGGCCGGCATGTTTGAGGGTCCGAATTCCGTCCCTACCGCTTCCAGAAGTCAGGAACACAGATCGCTCCCATCGCCCCAGACGCATCTGTGTCCTCCTCTCCAGCTGCCCTGGCGTCCTGCTTGGTATGTGCGCCAGTTCAGTAACGTGAGCTGAGGACTCCTGCCTATCTGGGGCCTATGCTTGTAGCCTCCTGTCCAAGGGGGTCTGGTGAGAATCAGGGACAGGGTTACAATGGTACCTCTGCCCTGTGCTCCCATCTGCGAGCCAGGATCCAGGCCTTGCATACTGGGCTGGAGTGACAAGAACAGCCGTATGAAGACCGCTCACGCTGCCGCTTGGACGGCGTCACCCAAGCTCTGCTTGAGCGAGCTACCCAGACACAACCTGTTTCCTTCCCGTCCTGAAGCAGCACAGCTTTCCTTCCTCCACCCATCCCAGGATCACAGGGTTGTTGAGCTATTGTAGGTGGACGTGTCTTAGGAGTACGAGACACAAATGTTAAACAAAGCCTAGGTATTACTACAACAGGAAGCGCATCTGCAGGTTTTGTTCCTTAAAATAAGCTCAGACTGTAAACAAAAACGTCTACATCCTCAGGAGGAGACGCTTAGAAATATTTCAAAAACACTACACTGAGCCGCAGTAGAGATAGGATCTAGTAATATTCACTAGGGTTACAGCCAACAAGGGTTTCTGGCTATTCTTGTAAGAAGTTGTCCGTGTTATAATTTTCTAAAACTTTAGATCGGTGGAGTTGCTGGAAAACCTCATGCAACATGTTATCTCGGTGGGACAAACCTGATGATAATAGCATGAATTATTTCCCCATCTGTAGCCCAGGGCTCATAAATAGCTCATTCTTAAATAGCAAAGCCAGAGCCAGTTGC
>PVIR01013815.1:0-35406 GCA_004026965.1 Petromus typicus
GGGGAAAATAATGTGAGTGTAATAAAGAAAAAAGGAAGGAAAGCTTATGTATATGAAGGTGGAGGTTGTAGGGCGGGGGTAAAGGGGAACAAATGAGAATCAAGTCATGTCATATTCTGGTACAAACTCTCAATGTTGAATGTGGTGATGAAGTATATTCATAATGTACCAATAAAGATTTGAATCAAAGGGAAAAAAGAGATGAAGTCATTTGTTTTTGTGTTTATACAATCTCAAGCAATATTATAACATAATTATAACAGATTAGTGTGAGTTACTGGCAAGATCACCGGCTAACTTGGATAGTGATGGAAGTTTTACTGATTGCCTGGCATCATGGATTTTATCTGATTATTTTAAATCTGAATTTTCATGTTAATTATGTTACGAGGAAGGCATATGAATTTTTCAGGACAAAATTGTAGTAATTGTAATAAAAAGCACTTTAAATTAAAATACTACTTGGGAGTTCATTTTAAAACAATAGAAGAATGAATAGGAAATTGTCTTATGAAGGTTGATTGGCACAAAATAAATTTTGTCTAGAATTTATTTCAAGAGCTTTAGAAAAAGAAATTAATTTTTTTCTACAAATAAAGATGCAATCTTTTTGGTAGATAAATTGATCTATAATATATGCTAGTAAATAATTTTCTAAAAACTAATGTTACATTTTTTCAAGTTTCCTTAACTTGATGTTATTTTTAATAAATGTAAGTTACTGTAAGAACATTATTTCTTCTACTTATGCTAGAACAGTGGTGTTCTATTTAGCCTGCCATGTATGAATGGTCTTTTCTTTTATTCTCTATTATATCTTTTCTGTTCTTACTATTAGAGATTTTTTATTCCACATTAGATGACATGTTCCAGTGTAATATTTTGAATTGTATTGTTCTGAAAATTGCTCATATTTTTATGGGTATTTAAACTGTGAAGAAGACTCCATAAATCTCCATAAATATTATGTTCATATTTAGTAGAAAGAATCTATGTTTTCAAACTTATCCATAGGGAAAATATTATTAGTCATGAGATGTAGTCATCCTAAAATATTAGTGGAAAGTTCCAGGCACTTAAAAAAATTCCTTTACTTTGTCAATACTCAAGCTCCAATTTACATAAAGAAGCAAGAAATATGCGCAGATATTTATATTCTTACTATAATTTTATTTATCAGCAGTTTTGAATATTGACTACATTCTGGGATCAACCCAACTTGTAAATAAATTTATGTGGATAGTAGGTTATTCTCTTTTATCCATATATCCTCTACATTTTCCTATTTCTTTACATATTCTTTATTCCTCAGGCCAGTAAGACAGTGACTTTCTATTTGTTGTCTGCCCAACAGGAAGTGAGAACTTCCCTAAAGGTAGAACTTCATTAATGTAGACCCTACTCAATTCAAATAATTTCTTCAAAGATCATTTTTCAGTACATTTAACTAGGATTTTAAAAAGAAATTAATTTCATATACTGGTGCTAATTATCACTGTTGAGTACAATCATGATGTGTATATGTAATACACCAATAAATATTTCAATAAAAAGAAAAAAATATTTGCCTATGAATTGGTAATATTTTCTCCTAGAGGACTTATTTGAAATAAATGATTCTGTTATTAATGGAATCAGATCAGTAATTTCTACTTACATGACTGTAAAGAAGATTCTCTGGAAATTATATGTTCTTTTTCATCTTTCAAATAATAATTTTATTTAATTTTTCTTTTGGTACTGGGGATCCACTCAGGACCTCATACTTGCCAGGTAGGCACTGTGGCCCTTAGCTATGCCCTCAGATCAATTATTATTCTTTGTTGTTGAGACAGGGTCCCACTAACCTTGAACTCAGCCTTAAGCTCAGGAATCATCCTGTTTTTGCCTCTTGAGTGATAGAATTACAGGCAGGAGCCACCACAAACATCATTGTGGTATATGGTTCTGATTGATGGTGGGCATGAGTCTCCACCCATGGCACTGTTGTATGTGGTTACCAGGTTACCTGAACTCAGGTCCTTGCACTTGCAAGGCAGGCTAGGCAACAGAGCCACTCATAGAAACATGGAGGTTAATATTCCTTGGGTTAACCACAAGATAACACAAACATTTTTTGTGGATTTGAAGGTAGCTTTGTTGATTGTGTATGTTTTGATATTCTATTTTAATATGAAAAATAATCATTCAGTTCCTTGCACTAAAATATCATTTTAAATGAGATGAAAAAATAGAAATTATTGCCCTTTGGAATTTTTCTATACTACTGTTTTCCCCTGAGAAATAGTAAATATTAAGCACACTATATTTACATTTATTTAAATAGATATTCACAGATCAGTCAGTCAGAATTTTTTTTTATTTATTTATGTATTTATGTATTTATGTATTTATGTATTTATTTATTTATTTTTAGGTTTTTTGAGACAGAGTCTTGCTTTGTGGTTCAGGCTGGCCCTGAGCTCAGCCTCAAACCCACATCACAGCAATCCTCCTGCCTCTGCCTCCCGAGTGCTGGGATTACAGGCGTGAGCCACCACGCCCGGCACTGTGGTATGTGGTACTGGTGGCTGCTGGGCTTGAGTCTCCACGCCCAGTATGGTATGTGGTTACCGGGGATCGAACCCAGGTCCTTTCGCTTGCAAGACAGGCACCAGAACCACTGAGCTAACTCCCCGGCCTAGAATTTTTATTATTTATCCCTGGAGAACAAGTAAGAAGTATTTCATGAAATACTCATATACATGAAATCTTCCATATATTTTCATTAGCTCTGTTTTGACGCAACTCTTTCAAAATAATTATGCACAAATAATTAAATAGTAATCTATGCATACTTTACCCCAATCATATACATTCATATTGTATGTGTACACATAATGGACTTGAAGTACTTCTATTTAAAAACTTCTAATATTAGAATTATAGAAAAACAAGAGATATGAATAAACTGTGACTGGTCTCATTGTATATTTTTTTTCTTTATCCATTTTCTTCTATTCACTCATTGTCTTGCTTCTATTTTCAACCTTGTTGTACCAGGCTAAAACTTTCAAAGCCTGCACAGCAATAATGGAAATATTTATTTAATTGTGCAAGTTTTTATTATCAATTCTTTTCAAAGGAGGTAATTTCATCTTTTAAAAGTAGTTAATTATAATAAAAACCATAGAGAATATGGACAAATATGCTTTGAAACTTCTAGAAATGCCACATAATTATTTTCTTTCTGATACTAAAAATAAGATTGGCTAGTTATCATTACTCTTCTCACTAAAGATGGGCCAATTTCAGTCATCTCTTTCCTAGGAGATAATGGTCATATGGAGTTATGGAGAAATTAGAATAGTAGATAATGTCTCACTTAAACTTACTCAATGATATTTCTTTATATACTTTTCAACATATAGAATATGGACACGTTGAGCATTTGGTACCTCAATATAAAACAGACTGCGACTTATCTTACTGGCATATTAGAATATGCCAAACTTGAGTATTGGCAATGTAGTTGGGCTTTACAACTGTCAAAACTTTCCACTTGCCCCCTGCATAGTCTACTCTCCACCCACTCACAACACTTTCTGCTTCTACTCTCTCTCGGAGCTATTACTGAAGTCCCAGAAAATGTGAATACAGATGACTCCATTTACTGGATTTTGCCTGAAAAAAATAATTCTGGATTATATTTTGGATAATTTGACTGATAAAGATGAAAATATACACTAAGCTTTTAAATTTAATTTCTTCCAAATTGTGTCAGTAAGACTAGATAAAAATCAATTCCATCTATAGTGATATAATATTATATAAATATAGTAAAGGGCATAAAAGAAATGATTTATTAAATTACATGGACCAAAATATATCAGTAATTGATTTATTTTTGTAACTTTTTACACCAAATACTTAGAGGATTTCTGTAATAATTAAAGCTGCTTTGGCAGGAATTTCTATATTACCAACATTTTAGATGTATGTTTTTTATCCAAGCTGAGTATTATTTGAAATTTTTTTAATTACATGATTACGTATTCAAGTATATTATCAATTCATATTGTTCATTGCTGTCAAGCATTAAATTTCCATTCAAATTCTGGATTTGTTTGCTTATTTATTTCTAACTCAGCCCTTTCTTGTTCTATTTTATATAAACTAAAAGTTATATCCACAAACTGAATGGTAGAGTTTAGAATGTTACAGATTAACATTCAGGATGCTGTAACTAAGAAGGTGAGGGATGCTTCTGTGTTTTTACAATGAACACTTTCTTTTAACATTTTACTTCTCCTTTAGACTACAACCCACATTTGTAAGGTTTCTAGCTTTGTGAGGAATGCTCTCTTTGTTAATCACAGACCACAGTCTTCGTGTTCATATTCTAAATGCGCTTATCACTTAACAATATTATTTAACTTGTTAAATTCTCCTGTATGTTTCTTGTGAGTTGAATCAAATTAAAAATTCTGCAGTGATTTTGAAAACATCCCCAGGAAACAATTCTGCACTTCATAGTAATATGTTGGTTCCTGAAATATAAAAATTATACTATTTTCATTTGCATTTTCTTGTAAATCAGCGTTCTAATTATAGAATATACTTTAAGCAAATAGTTTATTTTATTAAAACTTTATTTTAGTATAGCAATAATAATAATTATAAATAGACCTTTTATGTCAGATAACATTTAATATAACATAACTTGGTGGGAGGTCACTGTCCACTACCCAGTATAACTGACAGTATCTTCCTTGTCTGCTCATTTATAAATTATTCATTGTGAAATTTTATGCTACAATATCAAATGCATTGTACCATAAAATAAAAAGTTATCAGTAGAGATTTTTCCATTAGGAATCACTGTTTCCACCAACATTTAGAATTTAGCAGATGAGAAAGGATAACAGAGTAGACTTCTGTGAAGAAACACTTTTTCCAGACATTAATAGGACTGAGATTCCCATTTATGAGTTTCATACTTTAAAAAGACAGAACCAATTCTCAGCATCAGGATGGTACATGGCCGAGGATCAGGTACAGAGGCCCAGACTAGGATGTTGAGGCAGTCACCACTCCAACTCCTGGGAGGTTTCTGGAAGCTTCCTCTTTATTGTAACTTGCAAGGGCTTTATATAGCACTCATTAAGAGCTGTGGGTTTTATAACTATGTGCAGGAGTAAAGCGGAGGAGTAGGAGAAGCCTGGAAATCAGGCGATGGAGCCAACCAATAGTGGGGCTGAGGTAGTCCAAAGGGAGTCTGCAAGGGTGGAAGATCTCCATTAGCTCTGCTTTGGGATGGTAGGCCTGCAAGGGCCCTAAGAGATAACAGCGTGCCTAACTTTCCCGAGTGACACCTGAACCTCACCCACATATTTCTTCAATCATTTTAAAGGAAGTTAAAATTTTCAAATAATATCTCCTTAATAGAAATAGATATTTTACAGGGTAGCTGTTTTACATAAACATGCATAACATGAGGAGGCTTATTCATTACTTAGTAAAATATAAGTCTCATAATAATTGCTACAATATTGTTCAGTTTTGTCATTTAAAATTTCAAAATATTTTTAAAACAATTTAACAATTTCTTTAATATTGTCTAAGTTACAAACTCCCTGAAGCCAACTATAAAATACTAATAAATGGATATAGTTTATTTTCCTGTGTATTACAATGAGCTGATTACATGAAGTTTTCAGATTTCAAACATTTGTAATAAGAATTCTCCCTAAATTTGCATAACATACATGATTCTCAAACATCTAAATTATTGTACTTGTAATAAAAATATTTCTAGAATTGCATGTTAAATATTGTGAAATAGAAAATGTTCAAAGTAAAATAGGGTGAAGGGGGAAAATAATGAGATTATAACAAAAAAGTAAGGAAACAAATTTTATGTATATGGGGGGGTGGTAGGGTGGGTAGGGCTATGGAAAAAAATGAGAATTAAGTTGTGTCTTATACTGGTACAAATCCCCATTATGGAGTGCAATCATGATGCATATATATAACGTACCAATAAAGATTTCAATAAAAAAAATTTCTAAAGTTTTAGAAAAAGACTTTCATATGAGTGTTTTTTGCTTAGAAAATGTTGATACATAATTTAATATATATTTTAAGTATAATTCTTTGTCATAATTACTATTTAACCTCTTACAGTTTAGCGTATTTTATTTCATGATATTCACTGAAATTTTTTGGAGTTTAAGTAAAAAGCAATCACTATTTGTGGATTTATTTAATTCTATTATATTTCAAATTAGATATCAGATATTATGAGAAAGGAATTTTACTTAGATGAGAATCAGATCCTTTAAATCTGTAATATTTAGCAAAAAGAAAATTAAAGAATAAAACACTTAACAAAACTTATTTATTTATTTATTTTTGAGACAGGGTCTTGCTTTTAGTTCAGGCTAGCCCTTAGCTCAGCCTCAAACTCACAGCAATCCTCCTTCCTCTGCCTCTGGAGGGCTGGGATCAAAGGCGTGAGCCACCACGTCTGACACTCTGGTACATGGTTATGATTGCTGGTGGGTGCAAGTCTTCCAACCTACCGTTGTTGTATGTAGTCACTGGGGATCAAAACGGGGCCCTTGCACTTGCGAGACAGGCATTGGAACCACTGAGCTAAATCCCTGGACCACAATGTTTGTATGTTAAAATTTTTATGTGCTTTATTGCTAAAGTTTTTCACTAAAGCAGTAGCCAGGCTAATTTTTTAAAGACTTGTCTACAAATGCTTAAATTCTTCCACTCAGAATTTACCAAAGAAGCCTGAATTATATATTAACTCCTAAATCACACTTTTTATTAGTTGTTTAGAATGATGCTCATTGCATCATTTCCATGATGCTTACAATGTTTAGAGTCTGTTGACATATCTTGTCACTGTAAAATATGTTGAATGCCCTGAGTTTGTAAAATGTCACTCCATAATATGGCATGCTGGCATGCTGATTACTTTAATTTAAATACCCATGGAGAGCAGCAGATGTTGGAAGATTTATTCTTATATTCCTTCCTCTGACTGGACTGGCCCTCCTACAAGAGAAAACTAAAACATATTCTAGTTATTGCTGTAACAAGAGGATAAATTAACAGTTCTCACTGACATTGATATTTAAAAATCATTCACTTCCTAAAATATTTTAAGGATATGGTCCACTGTCATGTTAGTTTTTCATACTATTCTTTGTGAAAATTTCTGAATATTATCCCATATTATTTTACTTTTTCTCTAAAGAATTTCAGGTCTTCAAGAAAAGCAATCCTTTAATTGTGATTGCTATATTATAATTTTGTATTTTTAAAGAGTTATAACTGTAAATCTTAGGATAGGTATGTGTTTTTTTTCTTATTCATATCATATCATATCATTGAGAAGTCATTAGAATTTTCTCAGCTTATTCCACTTATTATCTCTGTACTTCCATATCTACAAACCAAACAACTTACAGTTCCTTTAAAGGAAGTGGCTTACTTTGGACAACTATTTGAAACAAAAGCTATCAAAGTCTTATGCTACTGAATCATTTGGTGAAAATTATAGCATTAATTTGGATTAAATTAATTTACAGAATTTAATTTATGAAAAATTTAAAATTATAAATAATAAGATTGAGTAATAGCATTCACTATATTTAATGATCTACCAATAAACATTATTTTTAGCTAGAAAAATATTCCCTGCTTATGGTTAAAAATAAGTTGTAGTTCTGGAAATGCTCTGAAATTTCTATTACATGGAATGACAAAAATAAATATAATTAATGAAATTATCATTAATGATTTATTATTAATAATTTCCTGCAAACTTCATATAGTCTCTGACTTGTAAACTGCCATATTATATCAACACAAAATATAGATTTTTATATTGAAAATTACTTAAAGTAATTTTAAAACTATAGTGATGTAATTATTTGGGGGTCATGTGCCTTTATTATTTCATATATTTTACTAAAATCAAATTTTCTCTAAAAATGTTAATAAATAATGAAAGCTTCAGAAAAACAACATAGTTGGGAATGCTGAACATTTAGAAAAGAAACATGGAACTCATCTTGACAAATCCTAGAGTCCATTTAAGAAATGAGAACAATAAACGGCTTAGCCAGAGTGTCAAGCTGACAACGACTTTCAAGCTTTTTAAGACTTTAAAACTCTTCACATATATCACAAGATGACTTTCTTTCACTTTAAATCAATGAAAACTACATGTAACCCTAGTTTTACTGTGATCTTCCAATGCATACACTTCTCCCCACAGAGCAGCATATTTATATATTTCTATTCCTCCTAAGAAAGTTGTGAAGTAGATCAATAGCAGCTGTTAAGTGTTGTGGTCTAGAGACAGTATTTATTAGTTTATACTGTAAATCTGTAATAAAACTTTAAAATCATATATTTTGAAAGATTATTTGGATGATGATCAGCAGTCTCAAAATACTTAGAAAGTCCATTAAACTGCTACAAAATGTCTTATTTGCAGCATTTTTTGGCATAAAATTTGCAACTTAGCACTATAAAAATGCTTCCATTTGGTTATCAGCTGAGCTAAAAGCATAGATAATTTGTACAGATTCCAATGATGGCAATTAAAGTTATTATAATGATAACTCTCAGCATATTTTAAGACTTCCTCAGCAGCAATAATAACCATCTCATCATCTTTTAATTAAAATGGTAGTCATTCTGTTTTCTAAAAATAAAATTGGATTCTACTATATTGTCAGTGGAATGGTATAGTCAGTGTGTTAAATGTTTTACTTTAGGTTTTATTTGACATTAGAATATTTATCATTTTGTGTGACCTATATAATGAAACTAAATTTAAAATAATATCATAAACCCTGTAGTATTAAAGTAAAAGAATAATGAATATTTGCAGGAAGCAGCTGATATTTTACATACAGTCTTATCAACTGTAATTTTATGTGATCTTCATAAAGATAAAAATTACAATTTCAATTGCAAACTTTAAATTAGTGTGTGAATTTCTTTGTGTACTAGAAATAAAATGCTCCATGTGAACAATTTTATTATGTTTATAATTGCAAATTTTCTTTTGTAATAGTATTTTTATTTTGATAAATTAAATAATTTTATTTATGAATATTTAATAGCTTCAAGAACACTAGAGTATACTTAACGTATTTTATAGGTGAGAGATAAATTGTAGGACTAGGATTAATAAACTGATATGAATTAAGTTGCATTAGTTTTCAGACTGATTCTTTAATTGAAAAATAGAATTTCTCAGTTAAAGAAGAAATTATAATGCAAAAAACTTACTTTTTAACATGTCCTTGACATTTTATATTGTAATCAATACAAAAAATAAAGCATTAATTGTATTGCTGACATCAATGCAATCTAACCAAAAGTACTGTCCTGATTTCTTTTTTTTTTTTTTTTTTTTTTTTTTTTGTCCTCATTCTATATGGAGGAAATATTTGGCTCCGAGATGGAGGAAACATACCATGAAAGGAGATCTGATTCAGTGGAAATCACTGTTTTATATAGATATGAGAAGTGTTAAGAAATACTACAATGTAAGGTCCTAGAAGTTCAATTCAGTTGGCAACAACGTTTGTAAAGTTAAAATCAAAATTTGGAGTGAATTCAGAACCCGAGGTCTTCTCTTGGATTAGAGATGGCTGGATTCCATGGCACTATCTCATGAGTTTACTCAGTTCCTCAGTTACAAAGACACAATCAGAACTAAATAAATATTTAGAGAAATAAATGTCTGCCAATTCAGCTTTCCAGTTTGTAGTACTGTGTATAGGAAGTTCTGACTGAAAGTGAGGCCTTTTACAAGTCCCTTCTATCCTTTAGAAACTTGGACTGTTACTCTAAATATAAACTCAATTGATTCTCAGATTATTGATTCAATTCATTTTTCAACAGACTATAACATCATCTTCCATTATTTTTTGGAAGGTCATATTTGTTGCTTTTGTCGGTGGAACATCAGAAAGTATGATTTGAATGAAGGACTGAAAAATACATAAGGAATATCCACACTAAACTCCACAGAGGTTGTATGAGTCTACATTCCCACCAGCAGTGGAGAATGGTTCCTTTTTCTCTGCAGCCTCACCAACATTTGTTGCTGACCAATTTTGAAATAGCAGCCACTCTCTGTGAAGTGAGATGAAATCTCAGTGTTGTTTTAATCTGCATCTGTAGAACAACCAGTGATGTTCAGCATTTCTTCATTTACTTCTTAGCTGCTCTTACTTCTGCTTCTGAAAAGTATCTGTTCATTTCAGATGCCCATTTTTGAATTGGGTCCTTAAATTTGGGTGAGGTGATTTTTTAAGCTCTTTATATATTCCAGATAGTAGCCTTTTGTCTGAGAAATAGCTGGTAAAGACTCTTTCCATGGTGGTTGTCCTTTTGCTCTGTTGGTGGTTTCCTTTGCTGTGCAGAAGCTTTTTAACAGAATTAGATCCCATTTGTTGATTTCTTCTTAGTTTCATGTTAAAGATATATATTTTTTTTTCCAGGAACTCTTTCCCTAAGCCAATGTCTTCAAGAGTTTTACCTATCCTGTTTTGCAGAAGGTTGAGTTTTACTGTTTTAATATTTAGGTCTCTAATCCAGTTTCATTTTAGTTTGCTTCACAGTCAGAGAGATAGGTCTAGCTTTAGTCTTTGGTAGGTTAAAACCTACATTTTCCAGGATCTTTTTTTTTTTTTTTTTAGGTTTTTTGAGACAGGGTCTCCTTTGTGGTTCAGGCTGGCCCTGAGCTGAGCCTCAAACTCATATCACAGCAATCCTCCTGCCACTGCCTCCCAAGTGCTGGGATTACAGGCATGAGCCACCAAGCCTGGCACTGTGGTGTGTGGTACTGATTGCTGCTGGGGTGAGTCTCCATGTCCAGTATTGTTATGTGGTTACCGGGGATCAAACCCGGGCTGTTGCACTTGCAACACAGGTGCTGGAACCACTGAGCTATATCCCCGACCCTCCAGCATCATTTTTTAATATCTTTCCTCCATTAAGGGTCTTTGGCTCCTTTGTCAAAGATGAGATGATTCAGTGTATCTGGAATACTTTCTGGATCTTCTAATCTACTCCACTGATCTTCAGGTCTATTGTTTTGCCAGTACCACACAGTTTGTTAATCACAGTGGCTTTATAGTATAATTTCAAGTTGGGGATTGTAGTACACCCCATCATGTCCTTGTTGCTTACAATTGCTTTCCTTATTCTAGGTCTTTTGTGGTTCCAAATGAATTTTTGCATTAGAAGTCCCATTTAACTCAGCCAATCCTCTGTGAGGTATACACACAAAAGAATTAAAAGATTCATATCATAGCGACATATGTGCACCCCTGTTTTTATCAGCTCAGTTTGTGATAGCTAAATCTTGGAAACAACCCAAATGTCCATTAACTGGAGACTGGATAAATAATATGTAGTTGTTTTTTCAAGTGGAATATTACTATGAGGTAAAAAAAATGATAAGATTGAGGCATTCATACTCAAATTATGTACCTTCAGGAAATCTTCATAAGTGAAATAAATTGGTTACAGATGTGCAAATATATCTTTTCTCTGGTATGAGAAAAGGAAGATGTAAAAGAGCCCTAGTATATATAGTAGATATTGTGAAATAGAAAATATTTAAAAGGAAATAAGGTGTAGAGGTACATAAGGAGGGGGGAAATAATGTGATGGAAATTTAAGAAAAGGAAACAAAGCATATATCTATAGGAGGCAGGGAATTGTAGGATGGGTAATGGAATGGGAAAAAATGAAAAATAAATTGTGTCATATACTGGTACAAGTTCTCAATGTTGAGTTCAATCATGATGTGTGTATATATAATGTACCAATAAAGATTTAAATTTTAAAAAAGAAAAAAGAAAATCACATGAAGACTTTTCTTCTGGGAACTTTCCATCTTGGAAGCCAACCACCACACTGTACACAACACTACAGTTAACTATTAAAAAAATTTGCTTGTCTTTGAAAGAGAAAAATGGAACACATAGATATTAACAGGACAGAGATAGTTTCCAAATGAATTTGACTATGTGATGATTTCAAGTGTAGAACAGAAGGAAAACCAAATGAACAGAACTAGCCTCTAGAAAAAGTAGTAAATCTTGTTTGTTTCAAATGAGTTTATGGTGGAGTATTACATAAATATCAAGAATTAAACAGTTTTAAAATAAGTTACAAAATAATAAAGTATCTTCTTTTCTACTAAAGCATCTTCTCTTTCATAACCATAATATAATTCTCAAAATATCTGGATTTTACATTTCATAACCAGAGGAGTACCATGCATTGAACTTTCTGTGATGATGAAAATGTTCCATATTTTTACCTCTATTGTCCACAAAACATAAATGGATATTGAACATGTAGACAGTGTAAATATTGGGTAAATTTAACTAAATTTCAATTTTAATTGATTTAAATTAACTGACTATAAATTCCAATATTAATTTTTAGCCACTGGAAATGTATTGAATGGTGATGTTGCAAAATATTCTTTAATTACAACTATGTAAGAAATTGCTTTCTGAATCTAGCTACTTTTCCACATATAAGATTTAAAAACTGTTCTATTGTGCATCAAAACTGTAATGTATGTTCTATACAGTTTCTCCTTTATCAGTACATTAATTGATTAGTTTAATATAAAATGGATTTTTAAAAATTGAAAATATTGATTTTTTGAATAATCACAATTATCATGGTTAAACAGTGCTCATAAGAAATATTAATATAGTGAAAACAGTATTTTTTGAACATCTGTTTATTTATTCAGCATGTATTTATTGTCTTACTTTTGTGAATGAGGCCCTCAGGACACAAGAGAGGGAACTGGATTTCCTATTTTTGCAGTGATTATATTTCAGTGGGTAAGATGGACAGTAAATATGGAAACTGGTGGGTGAAGAAATCTATGAAGTAATTTTAGAATACTAATAAGAATAACTCTAAAATTCTATTATTCATTGGAGAAGGCAGTGCTATAATTGTCTACACGTATGCCAGAGTGAGACAGATTCAACTATGTGAGCGGAGTTTCAGCCTAAGCGTTTGAATGTGAAAATTATTTTGAATTTATTAGAAACCAAAAGGAATTAAGGTAGCTATAACAGAGTCAAGAAGGCTGAGGATGGAGAGGAGCTGAGTGAAAGAGGTCAGGGAAGCAGAATATAGTGAAAGGAGATAGAGGTGAGTAGACTACACGAAAAACAACTGAGGTCTTTTCCACTCAAAGGTAACAACAGGGCTGGTGATTTAGCTCAATGGTTCCAGTGTATGCCTGGCAAGCACAAGGTCCCAAGTTCAATCTCAGGTACTGCATATCACAATGTTAGGCAGGGCAGCCACAGGGTTTTTTGGTTTGTTTTTTTCTTTTGTTTTGTGGTGTTTTCTTGTTTTTTATTTTTATTTTTTTTTTGTTGTTGTTGTTGTTTTACTTTTATTAGGGGGAAGAATGAATATCAATTATCTTACAAAAAGTTTATTATGGCTCCAGAGGAACTTGAGATGCAAAAGAAGATATCAGTTTGATAAATCAGGAAGCTATTGCAAAAGCCTGGAACGAAACATGATGTCTTTAGATTGATGGTGACCCTTGACCCCTTGATACAGAAAGATAGCAAGCAGTATGATTCACTGAAAGCCAGGCAGAGGGACTTCTGTAGTGTGAAACACTACCAAGAATTTCATTTATTTTCTATCTAAACTTCCTGTAATTCTTTTCTAATCAGATTACATTCATTGATCTCAATGAGACTTGCAGAGTATCATTTTATTCCTTGAAAATGGCATACCATGAACAATTATGTTCCTGGTGATTCTGATAACAGTTTTATAGTTGTTGCAAATTTTCCAAATTATAGTATTTGGTTGAAAGTTCTCAATTTACTATTGACAACTAATAAAAACATATTTGCTCCAAGCAGACAACTCCACTGAATATTTATTCAAAGTCTGTAAAATATGAAAATTTAAATAGCCAACATTGACCTGACACAGTTATTTCTAGTGAAAATAGTGTTCAGAAAAAAAAAAAACAAACAAAAAATCTAATTCTGGTTTCAATGGAAGCAATTACACAGATTATTTTCCTAGCAAGAACCATATACATAGGCATTCAGTGAAAACACTACAAATAATTTTTATTTCCCCACAATGAGTTAAAATTTAATCAAATAAATAATTTCTACAGCTTTATGAAGACACATCATACCATGGCTTTATCAAACAGAACACAGAGTTAGGTCTAGTCTATTTTTCATATTCAGATTTTACTTGAAGTTCACAAATCACAAAGTAAATGATAAAAACTTAGCTGTACTTTCATAAATATTTTTCTTTAATTTTTAATTGAGAAGCACTAGTTGGAAATATTGAAGGGGTATGGTAAGTTTCCATATATCTATAGTGTTTAGAATGATTAAATCATGTCAATTAGAATACATATGCATATTTTACATACACTCTTTTGGGAAACTAAAATCTTTTCTATGAAATCTTTTTAAATTTATAATATTTTAGCCCTTCTTAACTATGTTGTTGAATAAGTCAGAACTTGGTGCTTCTCTGTAGCTGAATATTCCTTTGTGTTCACCCATGTTTCCCTTTTCCTTGTCCATCTTTCCACCCACTACCATGCTTTTTAATCCTCCATTCTCCTCTCTGCTTCTATAAATTCATCTCTACCACATTTTATACATCTGTGAAATCATTTGATAATTGCCTTTCCGTGTCACTTATCATGACAACAGTAAGTTCCACTCAACTTTTAGACAATGACAGATATTTCTGATTTTGAGAGACTGAATTGTTCTTTATTGAATAATTGTACCATTTTTTGCATTCAGTTAATCGCTTGATGGACAGGTGAGTTATTTCTGTATCTTAGCTAATGTGAATAATCTTGTAATGAAGACATCTGTTTCATATGCTAACTTCAATTCTTGCAGGTACATACTCAGAAGCATTGGACTGTGAGGACATATTTTAGATTTTAAGGTGTTGACACACTATTTCACACAATGTCATTTTCTATTTACAGTAACAAGAATAGTGTGCAGAAATTCCTTTTTGTATACGTTCTCACCAAAACGTATCCATCAATTTTTGATAGTAGCTGGTTTATCAAGTATGAGGTGATAACTCATTCCATTTAATTTTCATATCTTTGATTATTACCGATTTTTGTGTGTGGCTTTTTTTATTTTATTTTTTTTGAGAAAGGGTCTTGCTTTGTAGTTCAGGCTAGTCCTTAACTCAGCAATCCTCCTGCCTCTGCCTTAGGAATGCTTGGATTTACAGGCTTAAACTACTACGCCTGGCACTGTGGTGTATGGTACTTATTGCTGGTTCATGTAACTCTCCAGGCCCAGCACTGTCCCATGTGGTTATGAGGATCGAACCCCAGCCCTTTTCTTTCAAGACAAGCACCAGAACCACTGAGCTAAATCCCCCGCCCTCATCTGTATGTTTTCAATTTAAAAATCTGTATCAAAATCCTTTGTCCATGTTTGAATGTATTTGTTTGTTTAGATATTAGTAATTTGTTTCAATATCTTGGATATTAGGACACTAGTCATTTATTTGATACATGATTTGAAAATATTTTCTTCCAGCTTCTGTGCTGGCCTCATAGTTTCTTGTTTCTTTGTTCCCTAGAAACTTTTCATTTGGAGACAATCTCATGTATCATTTTTTTCATTGCTTTTACTCTGGGGTCATGTCCAAGAAATCACTAGCCAGATCAATGGCAGGAGAATTTTCATCCATTTTCCCTTTTACTTAAAACATGGTTGGAGGCTTTATATTTAGGTCATTGATCCATGTCGAGTTAATTCTTCTATAAGGAATGAAATTGGGTCATTTTCATTCTTCAGTCTGTGGATATCTAGTTTTCACATTATTTATTGCCTTGAAGAGATTGCTATTTCTCCATTGTGTCTTTCTGGCACTGTTTCAAAATCAATTGACCACAGACAAGAATGTTTATGGCTATATTTTGTTTATTTCTCCTTATTGCTGTATTTTCATTTTATTCCATTGGTCAACATCTCTATACTATATTATTATATTACCTTTGGAAAAAAAAAGTAGTATGTGGTCTCTGACCTTGTTTTTTGTTTGTTTGTTTGTTTCCTGTTTGCTTATCTGGGTTTTTATTTATTGGTTTGCTTTACAATGCTTTCCTTTATTGTTTTATGGAATAGCACTGACATTTTGATAAGAGATGCATTAAATTTGTAGATTTATATGCAATTTTTTTACAAAATATTATTTTTCATTATATATATATATATATATATATATATATATATATATATATGGAGAGAGAGAGAGAAAGAGAGAGAGAGAGAATCTTAAAATCTTATTTCCATTTTCCCTGTGTGTAAGTCTTTGACTTCTTTTTATTTCATAATACTTTCAGAAATAATTTTCAATCAGTATGTTGAACAGAAGTGGTAAGAATGGTCATCTTTGAAATACTTTCACTCCCCATCACATGTGATGTTTTTGGGAGTTTTTCATTGCATTGGGAAGCATTCCTTGTATACATACAAAAGTTTGTTGTGAATATTAAAATTATAGCACTGAAATTTAGCCAAATACTTTATCTACATCAGTTGAGAAAATCAGATTATTTTTGTCACTGTTTTTGCTGATAAGATAAATGGTATTGACCTTTCATCCCAGAGAAAAATTTGACTTGACCAGTCGATTCTTTTAATGTAATGCAGAATATAAATATAATATTTTGATGAGCTTTTATTTGACAAGAAATATGTGTTTGTTGACTTAATCCTCACAATCACTATTGGTCTGTTCATATTTTCTATTTTATCAGTTCAGCATTTTTAGGTGATCTTTAATTATTCATTTACTGCTTCTAAAGTATGCAATTTTTGCCATATAATTATACATAGCAGTGTCTTATGATTTTTTGCATTTCTGTGCTATTAACTATAACCTCTACTTTCATTTTTAAATTTATTTGAATCCTTTTTCTTTCTTAGTTTTCTTATTGAAAAGTTTGCCCTTTTTGTTTATTTGTTCAAAAATAAACTCAATATACTTAGTGCTTTCAATTTTTTCTGTTCTATTAAATGCATTTCTTCTCTGATCTTTGTTACTTCCTTCCTTCTACTGATTTTGAGCTTACTCTCTTCTTTAAGTTATTATTTGGTATCTTTCTCCCTGTCCATTGCATATGGTAAAATAAATGTTTCACTTATAACTGCTTTAAAATACCCAATAAATTTTGTTGTTCCTATTACTGTTTTCATTTTTCTTGATTTTTAATTTTTTTTATAATTGTGTTTTAATTTGGTGATGTTCTAGAGTGTATTATTTTAATGTCTATGCAAGTGTGAAATTAAAATTTTATCAGTTTCTCATTTTATATCTTTATAGCAAAAATAATACTTGATTTTATACTGATCTTTTTAATTTGTCAATTTCTTGCCATATGCTAAAATATATGATCATTCCTGAAGAATGCTTCATGTGTACTTGAAAGAGACAAACATTCTACTAGTTTGTGAAATATTTTCCACGTCTGCTGGGTCCATTTGGTTTAAATTGTAATTCAAACTCAACATTTTCAAGTTCATTTTTTTGTCCTAAATGGCTCTTCTAATTTTTTTTTTTTTTTTTTTTTTTTGAGACTGACTCTCATTTTGTAATTGGGGCTGGTCATGAACTCAGCTTCAAACTCAGCAATCCTCCTGCCTCTGCCTTTAGTGCTGGTATTACAGACGTGAGCCCCCATGTCCTGTAATGTGGTATGGGCTACTGATTGCTAGTGGGCATGAGTCATTACTCCTGGCATTGTTGTATGTGGTTACTGAGGATTCAATTTGAGCCTTTGCACTTACAAGGCAGGTGCTGGAACCACTGAGCTAAATCCTTGACCCCATGGATCTAATCTTGGCAGTCTTGTTTGCTTGTAGTTTAAAACTTCATCTAATACCAGGGAAATTATCAAAAGATATAACTGATGAGTAAGAATTATTTACTGAATATGTGGAAGTGATGTCTTTCTTCCCTACTTGAAATCAAATGCATCTCTTTCATCCATTCATTATCTAAGTCCAAATTCACTACTATACATTATCATGGTTCAATAATAGATTTCAGAAAGTCTACAAGTTACAAAGTGCCATGACATATGGATATAATTCCAGTTATTAGCATGGCTCAAGCAGGTAGAACAATACTTCCAAGATACTCTGGGCAAAGTAGTGAGATCTTATCTAAAAAACAAAACAAAACAAAAATCTATAAATATATAGAGAAATTATGTTGTGAGCTAATCTTTGTTCCCACTAAAATTCATATGCTTATATATGAACCCATACTTCAGAATGTGAGTGTGTATGGAAATGGAGTCTTTAAGAAGGTAAATAAACTTAAATGAGAATATTTGTATACACTATAATATATATACACACACACACACACACACACACACACACACACACACATATATATATATATATATATATATATATATATATGTGGTAGTTAGAATAGAAACACACACACACTCATACAAACACAGAAAACCACACAAAAGTGTAAGAGGAAAATATACACCTATAAACTGAGGAGGAAACTATGAGAAGAAACTAACTTTGCTAATAACTGGATGTTGGACTTTGGTCTTGGAGACCATTTGTTAAAATATCAAGATCTGATGATTTATTTTTATTGATTTATTTTTATTTATTTATTTATTTTTGAGACGGTCTTGCTTTGTGGTTCAGGCTGGCCCTGAGCTCAGCCTCAAACTCACATCACAGCAATCCTCCTGCCTCTGCCTCCTGAATGCTGGGATTACAGGTGTAAGCCATCACACCTGGCACTGTGATATGTGGTACTGGTTGCTGCTGGGTGTGAATCTCCACGCCCAATATTTATGTGCTTTCTGGGGGATCGAACCCAGGCCCTTGTGCTTGCAAGACAGGCGCCGGAACCAGTAAGCTAAATCCCTGGAATCATTATTGTGGATTTTTAAAAAGTATAAAATGCATGTGAAAAGTGTTCTTAACTTGGGAATAGTATATCTTGTGAAAATATATTCTTGAAAACTGTTTTCTTCCTATTATTTTACTGTGTGAACATAGTCTCATTGTGTCTGTAAAGTCAGAATTAAATACAGGCACAATTCCTGTGTGCAGAAGATTTAGTTTTAAAAGCAAAAGTATTAACACATAAAAATGCTGAATTTTTGAAAATTATTTTGGAAAATTCAACATTTAAGTCATATTTTGATGCTTTTACTCTGTGATCTATAACAATATGTTTGAAATGTTAAAGTTTTCAGGCAATTCTTATTTCAAGCATATTTATTCTAAGTAGCCTCTCCTGTAAGTGCAAATTATTTGAGTATAGAGAATATTTTTAAATGTCTTGAAAATAAATAAGATTAGGCATCACCTATGCATTATGGATTCACTTAGAGTAGTAGACATGTGTTTATTTATTCATTTTATTACTTTATCTTATTTATTTGTGTATTTTTGTGGTACTGGGGATTGAACTCTGACCCTTCTGCTTTCAAAGTAGGTGCAGTTCCTCTGGAGTTAAATTCCCAGTTCTTTATCTGTTTAACAGAAGGCAAATAACTCTGTCATAATTCTATTTTGAATGCCATTCTTTAGAGAATCAAACAGCAGAGTAATTAAAATGTTTTCTTCCAAAAGACTTCCTGGAGTCATATCTAGAAATAGTGTTCCGTGGAAACAGTTGAATACCAAACTTCTATATTCTTTGACATTGTGATATAAGAAGATGTTTGGTAACATTTAATTTTTTAATCTAGCATTGGAGTTATTTATTTTTATATTGGCCTCTTATTTCTTTACATTACTAATTTATTTTAATTAGACATTTAATGCCAAAGTGAACAACTGCACACATAATTTTATTATCTTTTTATCTAATCATATATTCTCATACTTCAATTCTGATTCAATAGATAGGTTTGTCTTTCTTCTTGGATCCTATATGTGTGTTTTGCATCTCTCATTCCAAAATTACCCTTCTTAAAATTTTATTTAATTTAACAGTGTTTAAAAAATAACAAAAATATTTCCTGGGAATGTGCTGGTATTTTCTTTTCTAAAGGCTAAAGGCTTTATGAGCAATATAAGCCATTTAAAGTTCAGCTCTTAGTGCCTCTAAAATAGATTCATTTAAAAACTCTCATGCCCACTGAGCTCAGCATCAAATCCTGATAGAGGAAATATAGGATAAAGTTTGTGTTTAACATCTCTATAGGAAACTCACTTGTAAGAGGATGTAAATAGCTCTTCAGGAAGCACCAGTAAAGTAAATTTGTGAAGATGAGGCTAAAACATGATTGGTAATCCATCCTGAAAGCACAAAACCTTTCCAGTGTAAAAATATAATAACACTGACTCAGATGCTTATTCAAAGAATAACAGGGCTGCAGGGCCCCCTGAGGGACCGCCAAGCCCATTTTCTGCCTTCAGGCGAAGACACATTTAAACTAACATAGATAATAAAAATCCTTTCCCTGTGAAGGACTTCCCTGGGTAACCCATTTCCATGTGTAATGCCCTGCACTGGAGGAATACTTCATTATATCTGGCTTATACTCTTCTGGCTGCAGATTAATCCCCTTCCTTTTTCATTCTACTTAAAAGAAAAAGCTTGTCATGATCTATTGAGAAGAAACCGGTAACAAACTAAAAATCCTGTTGTATGACACAGTATTATTTCCTCATTTTTGAGGATTTGAATCATTTTGGCAAATATTTTGTTCCATTTCCTCATAAATTATTGTTATCAGGAAATTTCTTTTAATTATACTTGAGTTTTGAGGACTTTAAAATATCATCTTACCAGTAATATCTGATGTTATTTAGGATGTTCTTATAGAAACATGGGTGTCCTGGTTAAGCTCTATTTTAGTCTTTTAATGATCTCCACCTAATATGACCCAAAGATATTTACACCTGTTAGATGTAGTTTTCAGATTGTTGATTGCTAAATTATAAATGGATACTAACAGAAACAGTATGTATCTGCATTAACACAGAAAGCAACATTAAGAAAGTAGTTTAGTTCCATAAACTTGGAAGATATAGAAGCAGGGTGAAATAAATGTACCACATTTTTATTTTTCTTCTTTCCAAAGGCTTTTTAATTGAAAAAATTATTAGTATATATATAAATAGATTATTAGAAGCTATTAGCACCTTAAAATGTCAGGATTCAGAAATAAGAATGAATAAATTACTAAAAGTGTTTCATTTAATATTCAGTAATCATCCCTACAAAGACGGTAGAATTTTCTTATTCTATAGAGGAGAAAGCACAAGCATGCTAGGACAATCTAGAGCACATTATGCAAAGGCCTGTCTCAAATAAGTAATGGAAGTAAATTTGACATAGACAAATTGGTAAGAGTTTTAAAATAAAAATTGTAATAAAATGAATACTTCATTATTGATCTAACTTACAAGTTAAACTGAGAAAATAACAGTCCTATAAACAAATATATATATAGGGGAAGGGGCAAAAAACTATTTTTAATATTCGGCGAGTCAAAATCTTGTAAATAGACAATAAATAATGTGTAAACATTAACTGAGGTAGGACTTAGAAACATGTTTCCAGGGTAAAAAAATCTCTTATATCTCTGTGGTTATTATGGATTACATCTAGATGCTTCGCTTTGCCTCGGATTTCATTCACTCGCCTGTGTGGCTTTTCCAAACTGGCTGGATCTCAGTACTGGGATACAAGACGCTCAGTACTAAATCAGTTCCTTGATTGGAATTAGCACAGTTCTGAATGGCTTTACCCAAAAGGCCCTATCCTGGATGGGAAAAAAGGCTAAGTCAGGTTGCTGTGGACGTTGCCCGCCTTGCCGTGGATTGTTCTCTGTGAAGTCCTTCTGTCATGCCACACTGCTTTGAATCTAGACTATGGACTGAAACTTCTAAAAACTGTAATCTTGGAACTCTGAGAGACGTCAAAATATCTTCAGAAGTGATTAACATACACTTTAACAGTTTTGTAGTTGGGAAAGTGAAGCACAGAACCAAAATAAATGGGTTTTGTTACACTGAAATGTTAATTAGAGCAAAATTTTGGCAGTGAGAGTGTATATGAACCCGTTCACATGTTAATCTTTATAACATGGATACTTCCAAATGAGAGCAGCTGATCTTTTCAGTTGAAATACTGAAACAATACAGGCATATTATCATGTATTGTCTGCTGATTGTCTGTAAAATTTAAACAGCAACATAAAATAATGAAGAAAAAAATAAACAATATTATATGATTTGTAGTTTGAACTGTAGGCTTACACTAAATCTAAAAGAGAAATAAACTCCAATTAGAGTAATCAACTATTTAATAACAGAAGTAGGATATTCCTCTCTGGTTAAGAAAATAATAAAATCAAGAACTTACCGACTGATATTTAGATCATTTTGCTTCTCAGTGCAATCAAATGAGATTATTAACCAAGATAACTGAAAATCAGTGTTATGGATGATTTTTTCAGAGTTTAGTGTATACTTGTTACTTATTCGTTATTACAGACTAAAAGAATTGTATTATGGAATACAATGCATGTCTACTCATATAGGTTGGAAATAAATTCATTGGTCTGAAAATGTTTTATAGATGTAATGTTTTAATGTTTAAATGAATGTCAAGTGGTCTATTTCACATAACTAAACTAATGGATTTAGTTAAGGATTATCAACTCTGGTCAATTTTATTACTCAATCTTATATTGATTAAAATCATTTCAATCTACTACAGGATTTTTTTCTCTTATGTGTAGAATTAGGATCAAAATATTTATCAGACAATCACCATAGATGTTCCCTAACAATATATGTGTTTGAGATGGGCTGGTCATTAGATTTCCACACAGGGGTATGGTACATTATGTGGGTCAAGGACAACAATAGAGAGAAAACAGGTTTAAAAGAAATTCTCTACTGTAGATTCTTAAAATTTTAGCTCTAGCTTCCTGTATTTATATATTTGTTTGTCACATGAATTATGTAATTGCTTAAGTAGAAGCTTAAGTTTAGAAGCAGTAATTATTATCAATTCATTACTCTTCAACAATTCAACCTTGAATTCCTACACATGCACACATATTGTATTCTACTCTGTTTCTTATTGAATTAACTGCATAATATTTCATTATTTTTCTGAATTTATCTGTCACATTTCTCTTTCATCCATGTAATAATTAGGTCACCAATTGTATTACATTGTTATGCACATTTGTCAATTTTTCTTTTGGTATTTTTCTATTAACTTTCAATGTTTTCATCCTCACATATATAAGTTCATATTTTACCACCCCTTTAGAGCTACCCTCAAGGGTCACTGATAATGACATTAAGTGTTAGAAACATATTTATCTTTAAACTTTTACTTCTTCCAATTTTAAACTGAGTATATGTCTCATTGTTACACTATTGACAGTGTTCATCATGGTACCAAATATATATATTCAATTTAAATTCCATAAAAATATTCTCAGTGATTTTGTCTTGTGTTTCTTAAACGTCCTTTGAGTTTAAGTGAAAAGGGTACTACAAGTAGATGGAAATTATATGGAAAATAATGCATGCATGTTTACAATCATACAGATCATCTATATCCCTACCAAGTAAAACAGTGTCCATTTTAGATGTGCAATAGTTTCCATGATGGATGGATTCCCACTACTGGAATCACAGTCTTCATCAACTCTTTATGTTCTGCTTTATTTGCCTTGTGTTAAATCTTAGTAAATATTCAGAACAATAATGTTTCAAATTTCTTTCATTATCTTAACTTAATTTATCCCAGAAAGTTTTTTTCTTTGTTCTCAAGTATCCACTAGTAGTTATTTATCCTTTCTGTTCCATTCTCCTCATTGTGCCATATTTTATTTTCCAATAAAGAAGCAGCACATCTATTTCCTACTCAAAACATGAGAAGGAAAAAGCACAATTGATAGAGGTCAGACTCTGGTAACATGAAATAAAGTTCATCTGGACTGGCCTTAGAAGAGTATAACTATCTTTGTTATTCTTACAGATGAAAAAAATTTTGTATAACTGAAGAAACATATAAAAATATTTATATGAGAAAAAATATATTACAGGATAAAAAATCAATACAAAAATATTTAAATTATAAATGTTACAGAAAATCATTTTAAAGACTAAATTGACAAAAATTCCCCAAGTTCCTTGGGGAACTAAGATAATTATGATCAGTACTTTGAAGGCTGTAATAGAAAAAGGTAATAACATAAAATATTGGTAGGTAATTTATCAGGGGAGTAGAAAGTACAGAATAATCAAATGAAAATTATAGCTGTAAAAATAGGACAAAGTATACATTTTCCAGGTCATGTATAATGTTCAACATACATAGAGAATGAATCAAATAATTTAAATATTGTTAATTAAAAACTTCTTACTTGACCACAAAGAAAATAAATGAGAATAAGAAGCAAAAACAAAAGAAATAAATAGGAAAAATGCAGTAAAGAGTTAAAACATGATATTAAAAAGTATAACATATTTTAGATATGAAATAGGAAAAAAAATAATGTCAAAGAAATATTCTAGAAATGTGGCCATAAAATTTCCAAACTCAATTACATTTACTGAACAATACACATCCCTAGGCAAGAAGAAAAAAAAATCATTTCATACCCAAGCAAAAAATATGTTTACGGGCCAGGGATTTAGCTCAGCGGTTCTGGCTCCTGTCTTGCAAGCAAAAAGGTCCTGGTTTGGTCCCCAGTAACCACGTACAGCAATGCTAGGCACTGTGATTCACAGCCACTAGCAATAAGTACCACATACCAAAATCAATGCTGGGCATGGTGGCTCGCTAAGAATTCAAGGTTGAGTTTAGGACCAGCCTGAACTACAAATTAAGAGTCTCAAAAATCTAAAATACACACACACACACACACACACACACACACACACACACACACACACATACATGTTAAAGACTTACAAAGATTATACAAATAAAAGACACTCAGCATTCTGATTGCCATGGAAATAGATTTTTTAAGGAGAGAAATCAAGATCTTCTTCAAATATATAAAAATGGAGAGAGTTACTGGTTAGCTGACCTAGAATACAAGAATTGTTGATGAAAGCCTCCTAGGCCAAAGGAAAGTAATACAAAACAGAACTTTGGATTCGTACAAATAAATGAAAGGTGAAGGAAACTGGATGAATGAATTTAAAGTGGAAGCAATTTTCACATTTTTATTTGTTCTAAAAGAGACATTAAAGAGATATTTCAGTTTATTTTGGAAAATGAGGAACAGAGTAGTATAGGCAGAAAAAATACATATGTTGGAGATGAGTGCTTGTAGAAGTGATATTGACATTTAGGGAAACTGAGTGTAAATATGTATCTTGTAGGTTAACTCACAGATAGTATTTAAAGTAATAATTGTATGAAATTATCAAGCTAATTTACTTCATGACTCAGTCATATATTACTATGCAATGAGAAGTTAAAGCAGCATAAGTATAAACCTGAGAGTTCTGAGAGTAAGAGGTCTGGCACCAGGTAACTGGGTCTCCAGGAGGATCTCACCGCTACATCACACAGCTGCATCAGCTCTTTTCTTATTTGGCTGCTCTGATAAATGCCTGCTGCAAGATCACTGCTACTGACAGCATTCATTTTCTTGTTTTTGAAAACTTTGGCACTAAATTTCTTGCTAGGTGTGAGAAACAGGCACTTAGTCTTTGTATCTAGATGTTGCTTATATTTTTAGACACTTATTCTCTTCCATCTTTGAGATAGAAATGGCAGATGAATAATTTTGGTATCTAATCTCTAATTTTTTTTTAACCATCAAATAAAATGATTTCACTTGAAAGGGTCTACTAGTTGTGTCAGGTCCATGTTGATAACCATTTCTGCTTCTAAAAGGAAACTATTTGAAAGTTAAAAACATATTTAAAAACCTGTCACAGAACTACATTAATTAAAACTTAATTTAAAAATGAAGGCCATGAGTGTTGGCAAGCAACTTAAGACTAATGACCAGCATAGAGTGGGTATAATTAAGGTGAGCAGGATCACTGACTGTGCCCCAGAGCACTGTAATATAGAAAACTGGCAGAGGAAGAGGAGCAAAGTTGGAGAATGTGAAAGAACAAGCACTTTAGTAGGAAATACATAAAAAATTAATGTACTGAAAAACTGGGGAAGGAAGAGGGAGATATAGGCCATAGGTTGATAAAAGGAGAGCTAAGAATTAAGTTTGGATTTCGTAACACAAAAACTGGTAGAAATGCTCATTAAATCAATTGTAATTGAGTCAGTGGGGATTCAAATTTTAAAAATAGACTTCATTTATTGTTCAGTTTCCAGTTCACAAAAACAACTTGAGGCCATTATAAAGAAGTACTTAGGGATCTTGGCCACAGTGATTCCTATATTATCAATATATTATTGTGACATATTTGTTAGCATTAATGAAAAAATACTGAAGTAGTCACTGAGTCAATATACTATTCAGATTTCCACAGTGTGTAGTAATACCCAATTCCTCTTCATGACATTTTCTCAGACTATCTTTCTCCTTTATGATCTGATGGTTTGGGAGAATATTGCTGCATCAAGTATTCTGAAGAATTTCTTGTTGGACTTTGGTGTTTTTCTCATGATTAGTTCCTGTGTTAGGGATGATAACCAAAGAAGGTGTTGTGTTTATCACTTTAAATCTAGGACACACTATCAATGTTAGTTCTCACTTTCAATGTTCACTCGATTATTCACTTGCCAGGCTCATCCACAGGAAAGTCCCCCTGTTGTTCCTCCCCTTCTGACTCTTTGTAAGGGAGTTATTGGATATAGGCTGCTGTGCTTTTGGGGGTAACGGAAACTCAGACCAGTAGGATGAATGCACAGAGTCACCATGTAAACTCTGGGGAGTGTTTCAGGGAACACTTCCACCTTTATTCAAATTACAGTCATTTATATAGTAAACAGTACAGGGCCCAAACATACGGGCTGGGGTGGTTGCAGATAGGATAAAGTGTGCACAGAGGCAGTTGGTTGTAGATTGATGGCAGAGGCAGTCCTTGTTTTAGCAGAGGTGGAGTCACAATGAGGTGGAGTCACTATGAGGTAAATCCACCATAGCGAGCATGGCTGAACTTTAGTCCAGCCAAGTCTGGCTTTCACCTTCGATGGGCGACTAAGGAGGAAAAACTATTTTCTACATCCTTATGTACAGAAAATTTACATAAAATGTACTTGGAATTTTGCATGTGAGATTTGTGTTTGTCTCTTTTTATGTATATCATTATAGAATAGTGAATATTTGCTACACTTTGTGTTTTAATCAGAAACATTTATCCCTCCATCATTATGCTCATATATCTTCAAATAAATTCCTGAACATAAAGTTAAATTTTAGTCGATATTAATGTCTCTAATTTAAATTATTTAAGCATATATTTTTTTCTTCTCTGTGTTATGTGAGACCTCTCATTCTGCTAGTGAGGAGGTGACAAAACTGTTTCCCACCATTATCCATTTGTTTAATTTACAATTTGCATATTTCACAGTCTTATTAACATTTATCACATTAGAGAACAACTAATCAAACAAGAATGTCTTTCTTTTCTTTGTAGTGTTTTAGACTTCATTCATTTCCAAAGTAACTTCCATTTGTTTCTTTCCCCCACTCCCAACCTTTAAACTAGTTGCTTCATACAATTGCAGTATAATTAAATTACTTTGTCAAACTAACATCCATCCTGGGGTGCTCAGTTCCCTAAATTTTCTATACAAGTTTGAGTTCATTCTTTATGTTCTAAATTTCCATACATTTGGACAAATGCATTATTGCATGTTATATTACGGTACATTACGATACCATTATGGTATCATAAAGAATACTTTGACCACTTACATATCACATTCTATTTTACTCTCTTTTCTGTAGATTAATAAAAGGATTTTTCCTTGTTTCTAAAATTGTGCTGTAGACATTACTTATTTTTCACGATGCCAAATGTACCCTTTCAAAAAGTTATTGAGCAGTGTGTATATAATGCTCTTCCATCATTTTCTGTTTTGATAGCTTTATACAAGAGTATTGTTTCATTGATATAACATAATTTATTCATTCACTTATTTAATCACGTATCAATTGTTCCTTGTTTGGGTCAATTATTAAGCTAATGTAAATGTTCCTGTTTAGGTTTTGGTACAATCACTAAGACAATCGTGAACAGTACTAGTGCAGATGTCTGGTCTTGGCCTCCACAGCTACTTCTTTTTTATTCTTCCCTCCAACTATCTCTTCCTGTTTCATTAGCATTGCTCTAGCTGCTTGTTTTTAAACATTTTTGTACTTAGGTCACTTCACTAACAGTCCTTGATATTTTGCCTACTCATTTCTCCACGGTCCTCCACCAACTTATGCAAATAACTGATCTTTTCATGAACTCTCTAGTATTTTGTTTCCCAGAATGTCATATAACTAGAATTATATAATATACAATTTTTTTAACTTGCTATCTTTTACATCATAGTGCATCTTTTAACAGTTTGATAGTCCACTTTTCATTAGCATCAAGAAACGTATGAAAACCCATTTGGTTAAATTATGCAACATCTTGACTGCCTCAATATTTTGGCAATTATTTAAAGTTATTATGAACATTTGTATAATTTTTGTGTGACCATTTTTCTTCATTTCTACAATTATATACCAACTACTTGATCATATGGTCAAGGTAATAAACTGGCACAAAACAGAGGTACAATTGTACAAATAACAAAATGCTATCTTTGGTATAAAATGATACAAAGTAAAAAATTCATCACAGACTTTTTTTTTAATGACTGTAGTTTGTATCCCATGAGCAATGAATTAGAGAACCTAATGCTTCCCATTCTCACCTTCATTTAATTGCTTATATTCTGGGTTTTGGTGAATCATGTTGGTTTAAGTAGTATTTTGTCTCTTGTCTTAGTTCAAGGTTTTCTGATAACAAATGACTTGAAATATTTTTTCGTGTATTTCCATCTGTGCACCTTCTTTGGCTCCATGGTGTAGCTGAGAGTCATATTAAAACTACACAAATGGAGAATCAGTGAAAACAAGAACAGTCAGTGCACACTCTATTACTGTTGGTGAATATCAACTAGTGAAATTATACCTTCTTCAGTCATGAGTCAAAGAGAATGAGAGGGTATATAGTTTTTAGAAAAAAAAATACTAAGTTTACATACAATATTGAATAAAGAATGGCTTCAAAAGATATAATGCCTCCTACCATAGACTAATTCATTGATAAAAGTGAGGACTCTGAAGGGAAAACCAAATGAAAAAATAATTAAGAAAAATGATAAAAAATAAGAGAAAGGTGAAAAAGGAAGAAACTCTAGAAACAAAAGATGAAAAAAACTTTCAAAAATGTCATGAGGGGGTGCTATTTAATCAAACTATCATGTGGTGGGTGTTATTATAAATCTTCCTGTTTATACTTTTTTTTCTGTACAATAGCAAGAACTTTAATAATCCCCATTTCCCAATTTCTCCAAATTATTTAAAAATACATTATACATAATGAAGAATTGTAGGTTCATAATGAGTTTCAAAATTTCCCCTTACCAGGAAGTTGCAATAATTCTAGATATTGATGTTTCTGATAACATAATATGGCACAAGTGTTGTAACACATATCAGTCATTATTATGATGATATAAACCATCATAATCTTCTGCCAATGATAAACATGAGGTACAATCGTTGTTTTTATTAAATCAATGTTTTATATTACTTATTTTAAAAATTGGGTATATTTTGTAATGAGAACTGTGAAAGACTACCGCTTCCTAAATAGAAAGCAAGAAATAGGTCTTTTTAAAAATAACTATCATACGAGATAGTCATGACTCTGAATGACAACTTTGTATTATATTTAAAATGTATATTTACATTTCAATACATGTGAAATAGTGAAGTGTCATCAACAAATAGCTCTTTGTATTATGAATTTAATTACTTATGACCTCTTCAACTGCTTATTATTTATAAAAGGTATTTCATACATAAAAATTATATTTATGTATTATTACTTCATTTCAGAATGAATTTAAGTACTACCTTAATAGAAGTTTATATATTATCATATAAATAACTTTTATGATTTAATATTATAAAAATAAGATTCTAAAGTAATGAAATGCTATGTGTAGGCTTAAAAAAATCCTGTGATTGTCAATCTCAGTCCATCTCCCATTTGAAAGACTGAAATAGTGTTTCAAGCCAAGTGTTTCACTGACTGTAAAGCATTTTTGTTTATCAACACTGTTGGTGAGAAAAAATTATCTATTTTTTTTCATTCCGCTATTACTCCTATAACTAAAATTTTAATTATATTCAATCAGAATTTATTCTCTCCATGAAAATTCTTATTCAAGGATATTACAATTTTATGTCTTTTGAAGCAGGAATAATCATATTATTTCAGAAGATGTCCCTGTAATGTCTCTCCTCATATTATAGTTTGTGTTAAAGAACTAAACAAAACTGAATTTATTTCTCCCTGCATAGCTATTTTATTTTTATTTATTTATTTATTGGTAAATTGAATAGCATCTATAAATGAAGGTAGAAAAGAATACAATTCAGTATCATTCTATCATCATTGTTCTCAATTGGTTTTAATTTAATTGACAATGCTATAAAAATTTCATCTTCCATTTAAATTGCACCATCCCATAATAGATAATTTTCTGTGTACATATCTCTAAATATATTTGTATCAAGGGAGAGAGAGAGAGAGAGAGACTTAGTGAAGAAGAAATGTTTCTAAAGATACAGACACACATCTTTTTATCCCTCTCTCCATTCCTAGGAGCAGTGTGCTTTGAGAGCCTTCCGGCCAGGCCCTGTGCATTCAATGATGGTGACCGTAATGATACTACTGACAGCACAGAGCTGCTGCACTCTGTGGGACAGCAGGCTTGAAACTGCATCACCGAAGGTGCAAGTAATGAGGACCAGCAGGAGGACATATTTCAGGCTGTGGAGCTGGAAAGGTATTATCAGTCTGATGGAACAGGCTGAAGTCCAGATCTACGTGAATGTCACTTTTCTTTTAGTGAGAATCCTGCTGAAATGGTTACTCTGTTTCAGCAAAGCTCTTGTTATAGCTAAACAGGCCACAAAATATCCTTCATGCAAGAGTAGGTCTAGACAATGTAATTCGGCAGGTAAGGAAAAAATTTAAAAAACAACAAATAAAAATCAGACATAAATTTTAGTTTCATCATAACCTAACACAGCAAGTAATGCCACACTTTATACTTCTTTATTTAAAAATCAAATATTGCTGCTTATACCTATCATAGATCATTCTAAAACAAAAATGATATAAGAACTTTATTATATTTACATTGGCAAGTTTATCAGTTATACTAAGAATACTGTGAGGAGCATGGTAACTATAATGGGGTCCTGTATTCCAAAGGAAAATTAGCTAAATAAGAATAGTATCACTCTCCTCAAACTCCTCCGTCAATATGCTAACTCACACAGAAGAGTTGTGTAACATTGTGACCCTGAAAAACAAACTTTTGGAATTCAGTAATTCTACTAAACTGAGAATTAAATGTTTGGGGAACAAATGCAGGGAATTAGCAAATTGGATAGTGACCCTTGGCTTCAGATCCAGATTTGCATTTTAGGTATAATTCTAAGTGATTTTCTTAAGCTCCTTACAGTTATACTATGCTTTGAAATGGTAATGGGGCTGGTTTAGAAAACTCAGCAGGAACATGCTCTGATGTTATACCCAGAGAAAAACTTAGTAGGGTCACATTGGGCTTGTCAGTTTTTGCCAGCATATGCTCAGATAAAAACCCTCAAGGGCTGATGGTTTGTGAACATCCTCTTTCCCAAACAACTACATAATCAATACACACTAGAACAAGTTATGAATTTAGATTACCTGTATATTTCCATTAAATTCAAATTATTTGCAAATGTAATCAATTATACATAAAAGTTTACAGTGGAGCCCAATTAACTAGCATTCTAGTATGAAGATATTCAGTTGTGAGCTGTGCTGTTCTTCACCTTTCAAAGTTTTATTTCAGTTTTATTTTTCTCGTGTCTACATTGCTGATAACACTTGTCCAATGAAGTGTCCATTTGTATGTTTGTTTATTCTTCCATGCTGGTACACACACAATCTTTTGTTTTTTAAGATAGTTTTTCAGTTGCCTACATTGGGATCAAACTTGCAATCTTTTTTTTTTTTTTTAACCATCACATTTTTTTTCTTTCCCCTCATTACACCCCATTTCCTGTTGAATATTTTCTATTTCACAATATCTATCATGCATTCTAGAACTCATTTACATCTTCAGTTTCTCATACCACAAGAAAGGTATGATATTTACACATGTGATATCTTTATTTCGCCTATGAGTATGTCCTGAAGTATGTCCATTTGAGTATGAATGACTCAAACTTGTAAGGAAACATAAACAGGTAGGGTTGCCCAGTGGTCTAAGGCTCTGGATTCAGGAAATAAAGCTTATGTACATGGGCGGGTAGGTTGGGTTGAAGAATGGGCAAAAAACTGAGAATTAAATCATGCCACGTGCTGGTACAAATTCTCAATGTTGAGTGTGATTATGATATGTATATATTACTTACCAATAAAAATTTAAATTTTTAAAAATCTAGCTATTTTCATACATCAGCCTGAGGTTTTTTTTTTTTTTTTTTTTTTTTTTAGCTACCACAGGCTACTGTCTTAAGTTGTCTTTAAATTATTCCTTCCCAATTTATTTTATTAGCCTTTTGTCTTGTCTACTGCTTAAATATTGATTCTCTCAAGAATCTCACTGTGCATATCTCCTATTCTGCACAGCTTTCCTGTTCAAATTCACTACAAGTGTTCTATATTAAATGAAAAGTATCTTCTTCCTTAGACTTCTGGCCTTCTACATTGTGCTTATGCCATTCTGAGCATTCTTCTCATTTACATTCTGCCTATCCTCTGCATTGCTTCTAAATTTTTGATTTCTCAAATTCTATTTTGAACATTAGCATCTCTCTCATTTCCCTCAAAATACTATTTATTTTGCATTTACTTCTGTGAAAATGAGAAATATGAACACTCACTCATATTCCTAATAAAATGTAGAAAAATATGTGAATGCAATTAATAGTGTGATATATGTTTGTTATTTTTCTCCCTCTTCTTGATTTCATGTATAGCATTAAGCAGATCTTTTAAATTATTTTGTTTCTGTGACCTGTTTCTATGACAACAGTTTGATCGAGAAAGACCTTGGGACTAAAACATCAACACTGCAGGTCTCACTGACATTCAGCCTTTGTTCTGGAATTACACAAACTAAATGGCCATAAACTGATGCTGTGAATTTTGTGTCTGTGATTGTCCCTCTTTCTTTTAGCTCTATAAAGACTTTCCCCCAAGAGTACCCCTGGATAAGAATATCTATATTAAGTACAATGATATAACATCTAGTCAAAACATAACCCTGTATTCAAATATATCTTGTGCATCTCTTCTATGACAAATATTAATTACTATGTACTGGTAGTATGAACAATAATAAAAATATATAATAAACATTTAAATTTTTTGAAATATTTATTATAAAGGACACATCGCCATTAATCCCCTTCAAAAACCTTCCCCTTTCTTTGGATACACTTATCCCATTGTCCTGGGTCATTTCTTAAACAGTTCTATAAAATATTTTTCATAAGGCTTTTTACAAAGTATGATCCTAAGAATGAAAGTCTTGCAGTCCAACGTCATTCCATGCAGAGGGGTGATTAAAGGATTGTTGTGATGAGCCCTCACCTACCTTATTCAACAGATGTGGTCCTATCTGACTTCTGTTTTTCCCAAATCAAAATGATAATGAAAGATGTATCAGCTACTTTTTGGTCACTGGGACTCAAAACCCAGTACAGGCAATTTAAAGGAGGAAAGGCTGATTTAACTCACAGTTTCCGAATATTCAGTGCATTGTCATCTAGCTTCAAGGCAGAAGAGCTACGGTTTAATTTTTTTTTTAAAAAAAAGCATAGTGCAGGACAGCTGCTCAGGTACATGCTGAATAAAGGAATGGGATGAGAGCACGGCTGAAGATCTGCATGGCAAGTATTAGATGTAGTTCACAATCTCGTATGTAAGGCAGTCTGTCACTCCACAGGACGCAGAAGTACTGCCGGTACACCCTCACTCATTGAACCCCATTCTTGATAACCCCAGATTCCTTAGGTCTCCATCACATTTTTGACTTTATGCCACACTTTCGTGCACTGCCATCTTAGGGGTGTTTTCTTGTACTCTTATGTCTTCTCTGACATCTGAGTGACTCTGCAGCTCTCATTGTTCATTGCTGAAAAACTCTGTTCTAAACTCTGCTCCCTGCTCCAGCATCACCCTGTCTCAGTTGAACCGTGGCTACGGTGCCCTCTGAGTTTCTGGGTGGCTGAAACTGAAAAAACACTTCTCTAGGCAGATCTGAAATATAACCTTAATAATCCTCTCTCAAATGAAAGAATAACTTTTGGATCCTTGAGCTAATGATTTTTGATTCCTGCTGCTTCCTTAGATTCCCTCAAAGCTTTTTCTTCATGTCACAAATTACAAAAAATAAAACAAAAAAATCTCCTACAAAGGTTTTTTTGTTTTTTGTTTTGTTTGTATGTGATGCTGTTATTCTCTTTACTATCCACAACTTTTTCAGACCCAAATGTACACGTGTTTTCTTTCTGGTCACTAAGAAAATTTCCATATCTGTTTGCTCTGCTTTTTCCTTCTGATTTTTACTATATATCTGATTATAAGGAACCAGTAATACTCATGCTGTAGCTTCAACATTGGACTGTTTTGAAACTAAAAGTTTCAAAATCATTTTGGGTTTCAAAAATGTACAGGATAGTGTTCTCATTACAGATCAGAAGAAGAGAATTTATTGGAGTCTAAATTTTAATAAAGTGTAGGAAAATATATGGAAAGATGATAATGTAGTCCATGTTGAAATAACTCAGAACAAGCAACCATGCACTTTGAAGCAAATGTTACATTTGCATGGTTTGTGCTGCTAGTGAAGTAAATCTTTTTGTATTAAGTTTCCAATATACAGTCATCTAAGTAATGACTTCTTAAGGGATTGTAAATAACAACAAGTCTTTAAATTCTGTGGCAAGTCCTTTTATACTGGTAGCTTCTTGTGCCTCTGAAGTGCCCATGTTTAATGATTCAGAGAAGTAGCTTCTTTATTTTGTTCCCTTCACAATTCTTCAACAATTAAAAAGAGTAAAAG